>JAUTXW010000791.1:0-125000 GCA_030620095.1 Kuschelorhynchus macadamiae
CATTGCTGCAAAATAAATTAAATTAAATTAAATCATCATCATCATCATCATCATCATCATCATCATCATCATCATCATCATCATCAAAATTTTTTTTTTTTGTCTCTCAGTGAATACCTGTAATGGCATAATTTTATCTAATGAATTTTTCTCTCGCACAGATTCTCGATAAGTTTTAAAAAAATCCTGCTATAAAGGGCAATGTATTTCTATTGATTCCACTGTGCAGTAGAGCGTTCTTTGCCTCTCTCTTAAACATTGCTTTTTATGGCAGCTATATTGCTATATTAATATTAATAGACGATAAACTAAAAATAATATAAACACATTTTTTATACTTTTCGAAAGCCCCAGGTACCCTGTAAATTTCGCCCATTTAGTATTTGAATCTTCTAAATCTATGTCTTGTACTGAAATGTTTCACTATGCAAAAAATTACAGCTCTTAAACCAGAATTTAAAAAAAAACCAATTTTACTTGTATAAACTTGCCAAAGTGTGAAAAATTCTCATCAAAAAGTTAAAGCCGTTAAGCCAATTATGGAAAATTCAATTTTTTTTAAAATTAGAATATCATATTTATTACCAAAAATTTTAAATTGGTACTTATAATTCTACCAAAGTTTTATTAGAAAAAAAATCTCACCTACGAAGACAAAATTTTTCCAATTTTTTACCCAAATCTACTAAATCGATGTCTTATACCAAGATGTTTCACTAGAAAAAGTAATTACAGCTTTAAACCAAAATTTCTAAAGAAATAGAACGTCCTGTATATACCTACTGCCCTGTATAACATATTATAGGCTTTACGACTTATCCGAACAGTACAATAAAGAAGTTATGGTATTTACGGTTACACTTCCTATGTTAAATATTATACTACTATAGAAACACAAAATTTAGAAAATCTGAATCCGTATATGAAAACCTGCCAGAATGTCAAAAAATCCTGGCCTATATAGCGAAAAATGTATCTATCCTGTATCCAATTACTGGCAAGCACTTGACTTATGTCGACGTTTCTTATATATTGGGAATGATAGCAAGTCTTACTTACTAAAGATATTTCACAAAATTGGAGAAAGTATTGCACCCCAAATTGAGTCTATCTTCCTAAAAATTTTACCATCCCATTCTCAAAAATACCCAAAAAATTAAATAAAATATACCCAAATGTATACTCATGGTCAGCGGCTATAACCACGCCACCGTATTTTCTTGAAATTCAAGGCAACTTGATGCTATAGCCTTGTGGTTGCCCTCGGGCGATTTTCGAACTACAAGAAAAATGTATGCAAATATATACAGACCTTTTTTAAGTGAGATTTTATTTAGGTACGTTGTAGAACCAAATAGTAAATTCAAAAGTTGTATAAAATAGAATGAAGTTTCTGAATAGGCTTTGTTATTTTATGAAAAAATTAAATAACTTGATTATATTCGGCTTGGAAATAAAGGCACCCTTTAGAATTAAGTTCAGTTTTAAAAAATTATAACTTTTTAAGTTTTTATACGATATAGGGTCAGATATTTGGCAGAGCCTCGAGGCATCAATATGCTTTTAGAAAAAAAAATACCCAAAATTTGAAAAGGCAGAGCTGATTTATAATACATTTTATTGTTATTCAGTGCAGATATAAAAGCACCAAACGTCAGAAACATGTAGTGCTGTGTACTAAAGTAGTTTTTCTTTTAAAACCTTTAGCTGCACACTTGAAAGGCAGTTTTGTACCTTTTGCCTCTTTATTAATACTGTCTTATAGCGATTTTCCATATGACTAATTTTTCCGAGCTAAAGCAAAAAAATCAGAAACAAAATTAAATAAATGGAGTTTTTTTAAAGAACCCTTGTTTTTGAGCATAAAACGAGGTTTAACAATTTTTAAAAAATTCTTCTTAAACTTTTATCCCGCCTATTTTCCATAGGGTTCATTAGACCATAAAAATGAACTTTACTTAAAAGTTTCAAATAGATATTTCAATTTTTTCGACAGTTAACGTGATTCATAGGAAATTCTGAAAAATCAATAAAAAACATGTTTTATTTCATTAATAGAAGAAAAACCAAAAATGATACAGTTCGAGAGCCCCAAGTAAAAATGTACCGAATATTAAAAATGTACCGAAAGTACAATCCGCTTATGTTTCGAATGCCTGGCTTTTGAAGAAAAAATATTATATCTACGTAAAAGTATGCCGAATAATCTACGGCTTTCAATTACGGGAAATATTCTTACTTTGCATCTTATAGTTTGGTTAATGGCGGATATACCAGATGACAATATCTTTGCTAATGAAGATGTGTAGATTCCATTCTAGATTACTTTATATTGTTAATCCTAGGAACTTATCTCAATTAAATGTTCATGACCGTACATTTAGAGTTGTTAATGTTCAGAGATAGATTATTTATTTCTAACCAGTTTTGAATTAGGTTCAGGTCGCGATTTACATGAATTTGCAGTACATCTTTATTTTTAGCTGACCAAGTAATTGTTATACCGTCTGCA
Organism: Kuschelorhynchus macadamiae; assembly: GCA_030620095.1. Taxonomy (NCBI): domain Eukaryota; kingdom Metazoa; phylum Arthropoda; class Insecta; order Coleoptera; family Curculionidae; genus Kuschelorhynchus; species Kuschelorhynchus macadamiae. The sequence continues at coordinate 2,513 of JAUTXW010000791.1, forward strand.
AAAAGCATGAAATAGGCATCAAATAACAAACACGGGAAGTCATGGATGTACAGTAAAAACACGAGAAGTCCCAATGTCGAGCTCTGTAGCCCTCTATCATTTGTTCCCCTATCTCTGATCTGATGACTTGATTGACAGTAATTTGCACCAGCTGCTTCCATTCCACTAAAAAACTTTTAACTCAGGAGTTTATTTTGCTCTGAAGTCATATTGTTCAAGTTTATATAATAGATAATAATATTTCATAATAAACACAATCAAAAGTTTTTTTCTAGGTCGAAGAACATTGTGAGAACGGCTTCGTCTATCATTACAGTCCAAAATGATGTTCATAAACCATGTTATGCAGCTTCAGAAGTATTTTTCTATGTATAGAATCCGAATTAATTTGCAGTTATTATACCGTATGTATATGTATACTATTTCGTTAGAGTGCCTTGAATTTCCGTTGCAGGCACGAGGGTTAGAAAAACGAGCCTGCCATAAATCTGTTGCTTGTATTAAAAAATTTTTGGGCATCTGGTATTTGCTGTGCTATGTTATTAGCTATCTGCTAGTGTATATATTAACTATTATGTAATATCTGTTATGAATGCAATACAGAACTAAGTACTGAAGTATCAAAAATCCTGTTGAGAATATATAAAATATAACTGCTTAAAAAACGACATTCCTAAAACTAGAAATAGATTATGTCTGTCTTCACTAAAGTGGATTTTGGGAAAAGGATTGGTATATAAAAGGATTACAAAATCCACACCGTTATTATAATGCAACGGAAAAAATATTTCTAATATATCGAACCCATACCAAAAAAATAAATATTTACTTTATACTTACGTTTTCTAAATTAAAGGCTATAATTTGCGGTCGGCACAGTTCCTTTGATCCAATTTTTCCTGTATCAAGAACCCACAGTCTTTGGCACTCATCAATCTGCAAATATGTGAACATCATCTATTATTTCTCTTAATATTCTGATTTATCTATAAAAGGTGTCCAATACTAAAATAAATGTTAATTAAAATAAAACACCTTGTATTTTATTACATTTCCGAATTTTATGCAAAATTCTTGACGGCCAACTTGATATAACATACCTTATATCTATCTTCAATCAATTCGAGATATCCACATGTGAAAACTGACAAATATTTCGGACAAAATGCATCACGTCTTAGTTTTTTATTGTATTTTATACACTTCTTTTTGTCTAACCAGAAATAAAAGTTTTTCGGGCTTGCGAAAAAAAAAACGGAAAAATGTTAAAATAATGTTAAATTTAAAAATGTCGCCCTAAGGAATACCTTAAAAAACTAAAATTTGTAATTGGGTTTGTCCTAAAGTGAAATGTTTAAATTTTTACAGCCTCTTAAAGTTCTAAATTTTTAATTTTCAAACTTAAATATCTTAATAACACCTGAAGCATACCTATAGTTCTTTATCTCAAATTAGCTTGAAATTTTGAATAAAATTCAAAAATGTAGGATAATGCATGTAAATTAACAATTTTAGATTACTTTTATATAATTTCAGTTGTTTTTCATCGCGAAAATCTAAACAAGTTTCGTCTTTAATATTTTTTATCCGTGCAAATAATAGAAATATAAGGCCTGTTCAAGATATTTGGATCAACCTCCAAAAGACACAAAGGTATATGACTTCCGGAACTGTTAAAAATAATGACTATCAAAGGTGACTTTCTTCAATATAGTAACGAAATGTCATGTAGTCTATGCTGAAATTACTGCTTCTGTCCAAACTTAGTTTGTGAGTACATAAATATTATTACTTTAACAATAGTTTTATCCAAGGGAGGAATACATTTCTGTGTATAATTTAAATAGTTTTATGACATTGTTGGCTATACAGGTTTTTGATGCTGTAGATGAAATGGTCCACAATAAATTAATCATCGTAAACTTCAAAAACAGCGGTTGTTATAAAATGAATGAAAGCATAAACATAGATATATAGCCATCTTGCATTCAACTAGTACTAAATTAATAATAAGTGTATTGTTGATGTGCTAGGCAGCTATGGCCAACTACGATGATTAAATTGTTACTGGCCATTTCACCTGCAGCATTAAAAACCTATATCATCAAAAGTATCACAAAACAAATAAACTTATAAACAGAAATGCATAGCGACCTTGAATAAAATCATTAATGAATTATAATCGGTTATTGCTTGATCATTGCAGTTAAGGAATGCAGCTTGATACTTAATTGCCGATATCTCAGAAACTATTGAATATAGATATATCGAAGTATAAACAAGAAATAAAAAAATGTGAGTACATTTTAAATTTAGCATCAAACACTATATGGTGTTCCATTACAATTATTGAAGGAATTCACGTTACAAAATCAATTTTTATAGCACCTTTATGCCATTGGGGTATCTGTAAGCTGTAAGCTTGACATTTTAATATGACTTTGTTCATTTATTTTAAAGTATAAAAAACTTGCAAGACAATTTCGATGAGCAGGTGAATTGAAAAGTATAGGAGGTAAAATAAACTGTGCTCTGTAAAGTTAAAATTTGTTATGTTTGAGCAACCGATTTGGAAAATATGGGTACAATGACAGGCGATTCTGGTCAGGCGAGGGGAAAGATGCTATGGGAGTACGAGTGAGAGACGTAATATTAACACAATGGTTCGAGTGACACAATACATCTAATAGGAGAACTTAGACTTATGAGTCGCATACCTGTTATCGTATAAAGAGAAAAATTTCGTTTTTTAGTTTCAAATCACAGGAACAGAGTTCGAGATATCTATGATCATTAGTTTCGTAGAAATTATTTTTCTAATTCTTTTTTCGCATTCTATTAGATATTTTTCAAATTCTAAGCGTTTTTTATTATGCATTTTTTTTTCGAAAAAATTAAAACCCAGCAAATAAATAGTATTTCGAAAAGGCATAGACCGCTCCTCAAAATATAAGTTAAAGAAAGTTAAAAAAAGAAAACAAAATTTTTTCAGTATTGCACTTTTGTTGCCGAATAGCAAATTCTCATATATGTTGATGATAACACGTATCCAGTTTGCAATCGTTGGTTTTGAACACTGGTGTTTTTAAGAGCATCATAAAAGGCATTTTTAATCTTACTCTCGAATCAGTTTACTTGAAACGAGAAAAAAAACTATATTTTTTGTAAGGAAATGTCATCATGATATGATGTCAACAATTTTAAACTCAGTAGGCATGATTTGCCCGTACGACGAAAGTATTTGAATCAAAAAAAGCGTTCTTTCAGATCAGATTCAGGGTCCTTAGATCCTAAAAATTTTGCACTGCACGAGCAGGAGTTAATATGGATAATTTATTTGTATTTGATGGATTGTGTATTCCAAGTATTATGGGTCTTTGGTATTAAGAAATAATTTCACTTATCCTGATAAAAGGACGACTCATAACGAGGGAAGTTTCAAGTAAACGCAATTTACCGATTTTTTTTTATTTATGATATCATCAAAATTCATTATAACATATTAACAAAAAAAAGAATTTTGTGAGATTTAAAATTTTGTTGACATAGGATAAAATTCTAGTACCTCTTGTATTATGGCTATAAATCTGATATTATATCTATAAAATATAGAAAGCTAACTAACTCTTTTTCAAACTAAAACTAATATAACTGTCTATTTTATTTAAAATTCAATTTTTTATAGATCTTTTTACATAAATAATTTACAGTCATCAAATTTAAGGTTATTATCCTACCATTAATCCCAAATACCTATAGGAATCAACCTATCAATTTTATATTTATTAATTTCAAATTCCAAATGCAAATTTCGCAAACAAAAATTGTGAATATTTTGTTATTAATAAACCATACATTTTGTTTTACTCATATTAATATCTATTTTACTAACTCCTATTAATTTTTTCGCAAGTTCTTATTTTAGAATCAACAAAAAATAAATTGTTTTCATTAATTAATTCTAAAATAAACTGCACCTTCACAACTATAATTTTCTGAAAATTTGATAAAATGCGATTACGTTTTATAAAATGTAATAACTCTCTAAAACTTTGTAGATAATAGAATTTAAATAGAGTTAAAAGTTAGGTAAAGGAGCTCTTAGCTAAAATTCGCCTTATTACCAATCTTTTTTTGATCTATTTATAAAAATGTATTTTTGTTGTAATATTTGCGTTAAATTTACTACCCGAAACAACAGTTTTAATAATATTTTTTACTTTTCTAACTGACATAGAGTAGTAATATATTTTTACTTTATCCGGTTCAAATTCAGTATATATATATATATATATATATATATATATATATATATATATATATATATATATATATATATTTATATCGAGTAAAGACTCAAATATTTTATTATTTTTTTAAGAGTAGTAATTGTATTCAGATTATCTTTATTTTTAGGTTAGTGTGTATAACTGCAAAAGTTATTTACCTTGATACGAAAAACAGATACAATTCTATCCCTTTGGCATTTTTCAGAATCTCTGTGCCAGCTCCAGTTAGGATAAGGTCTAATAAGTGGATTTCCGTCCAAAATTTTGTTGGTGACTGTGCCTAAAGAAGCGGGAACCCCTTCTGTAAACCTTGGCATAGTTATGAACACTTGGTTGTTATTGGTAGTTGCTAAAACAATGTATGGAACAGTGTAAGAAACTATTTCAATAAATAAATGCTCTTTAATGTATTCTATGTGGAAAATAACTGTAGTCAAATTTTGTTGAATTAAAACGACAGCAATTTATTCCAATCGCTCATTGTTGTTTGAAAATAAACAAAAGTTCACTATTAAATCGGATAGGGTAAATCCGAAGGTGCACCTAAAAATATCCGGCCTGATAATATCGTAGATATATAACCAATATATGTTTATAGATAATCTAGTAAGCTTAGAATGTATGCCAAACTTGTTCAAGTTCGTTCAAGAAAGTAGCCTTTCTTCCCATCGGCGAAATTTTTTAACCCTTGATCATGCACAGTGGGGCTGTGTTCCATTGTGAGAAATTTTTAATATAAATTGACTGTAAAAATCCAACTACAATTCCGAATAATAACGATACTCTATTACTACGTATAAGTAAAAACGTACGTATAAACTCTTAATCCAAGAATAATTAACTCAAAACAAGAAAGTTATTAGCGCGGCAAGAACTATGCTATAGTAGAAAAGGGAATTCTTTAGGATTACCCCTAAAGCAAAATGGAATTTGACTAACTGTAGACACATGTTTCTCACTTAAAGTCTTCAATAGTATAGTTAACTAATTGAGAGACGACTACAACTGGTGCCAAAACTTAACAAACAAAACCACACTAGAGTCGCCAAGAGGAACACAATCGACATTTGCGATTATCAAAAGAAAATCCGAAATCTTCGTTGGACTTGATACTCTATTACCACGGACCATAATTATAAAATCATCCCAAAGAATTCCTTTTTCTAGTATAATATAGTCATTGCCTTATTAATACCTTTCTTGTTTTGATTTAATACTCTTGGGTTAAAAGTTTCACGATAGGTGGTTTTATGTTGCTCCGTGGCAAGTCCAGAGAAGATTTCGGATGTTCTCTTGGTAATCACGAATGTCGGTTTTGCTCCTGTTGGTGGATCTGGCGTGGTTTTGTTTGTTAAGTTTTGACACTAGTTGTACTCGTCTCTCAACTAACTGAATGTACTGATGAAGACCTTAAGTCAGAAACACATGTCAACGGCTGGACAAATTCCATTTTGCTTTAGCGGTCCCAAAGAGTTCCTTTTTCTACTAAATGTACTATAGTACTATAGTGCACTAAACCGCTTTAGATGCGACGTACATCGGGCCTTGCCGAGGCAGATATCACGGTCATAGGATTGGATCATTAGTCCTGAAACAAAAAGGGCATCATGTTTTGGTCATTTCTTGACACATTAGTGAAGAAGTAGTCCCTCATCATGAATTCTTCTTATAACTCTTTACGACCAAGAACCTCACTCAAATTGATATTTTTTTTCTTCTACTGTTTTGCCCAGATAGTTGTCTTCTTGTGCTCCATGTAGGTCGCATCTAAAGCGATTTCGTGCATTATAGTATCTACAGATGATGCCACTGATTGCCTAATTCCTGCTTTCTAAGTCAGACGACATGCCTCTTTTTTTGTTTCAATGCTTGGGTAAAAAATATTATCTTATAAGTGCCAAAAAGTTACAAATGTTTCGTCATGGGTACTTTTTTAGATACATAAACCAGTGTCAACTCAAGATGGGTGACTACGAGAGAGAGCAAACCAGGTTATAATGACTGTTCAAAGAAGTATCCATGGATGACGAAATTATAGCGAAAAATCTGATTCCGAGACCTATGACCTGTCAGCACACCAAAGTGAGTCAGTTGCTTCTGGAGGCTCCAGCAGTCCCGTATACAAGAAAGGGCCGATGGTTTGGCTCCCCCACTTACAACTTATATCAAAATAACATATTTTACTTTATATTGATCAGCTTTGTTAGCTCAAGCAAACAAATATATTTCTTTAGACAAACAAAATAAAAGCAGTTTAAAGCCTACTTCATTATTTCTTACAATTATATTATATTATATTTATACAATCCGAGATTAAAATTTTGTCAATAAGTATCTTAAATTTTGAAAATGACAACAAATTTCAGTTGGTTACGTTTTTTAAAAAATTGAAATTTGTTTTTTGCAAAATATACAAATTATCTACTCATTCCAAGCACTGCTTATGAAAGATCATTTTCTTGTTTACCTCAGAAATACCAGTACTGATGAGAGGCTTTCGAATTTAACCATTGTTAATATAGAAAAGAATCTTACAATATAAATGAATTATGTAAAAAAATATAGATATTTTTGCTTCTGGAAGCAGACGATTAGATTTAATTCTCTAAAATATTTGTAGCGATCAAGTTACTTTTTAATTTTAGCTTAGTTTCTCCTTTTATTAAAATAATTATGATTCATAAATTTGTTTTTTTTAATTCATTAAAAAATAAATAAATAGGTATCTACTATACTTTTGAAATGTTTTCTGCCAATAAAGAAACTAAGTTTCCTCAAAAAAAATTAGAAAACTAGAAATAAATATTGGCCCTCCCCACTCCTCTTCTTTATCAAAATCCTGGATACGCCACCGGACTCTAGTGAAAAGTATTACAACATTCCTTAAGACACACCACTAACTTCAGAACGCTACTTCTTAGGCAGAGACAACATTTAAAAAAGCGAATGCAACAAGGAAATACACGCACAAGAACACGTAAAAAAATAGTTGTTTTGTTTATTTGCCAGGGGTTAAGCCGGTTAAGTCTAGCCCAAAAAAAAATGTAAACCCCATTAGACTAGTTTTCTCTATTTCTGGACTTTTCGCTGATTTAGTTAAAAAAAAATTATCCCCATGTATATAGAACAAGTGAAGCCGAAATGAAAGGTCTGATAGGACTTCTTATTTTAGCTGGCTCTAATGATCTGGTCATCAAAATATTAAAGACTTGTCGGACATAAGTAGACTAGGAATCGATATTTTCCACCCCACTATGATCCTAAACCAGTTTTTATTGGGCTAAAATGTCTTAGGTTTCATAATATTATTACCCGTAACCATCGTAGAGATACTGATAAACTAGCTAGCATGGGGAAGAAAGTCCTTGAAAAGTTTACTGCTAACTGGCAGAAATCATATTCAGTATAGCAATTTTGTACCATTAACGATCAGTTAGTGATATATCGCGAAAGATGTGCTTTTAGGCAATACTTGCCAAATATGGCTTAAAAATATTGATTCTTACTGACGCAAGAACCATGTATAACCTATTGATGGAAATATATATACAGGATGCAGGTTCTGAGCCTGAGAAACCACATAAAGTTGCAACTACAGCTTTAGATGTGGTAAAGAGACTAAAAGCCCATGAGGGTTCTAGCTAAAATATGACCTAGCTAAATACCCTCGGTAAGGCAATTACTGGAAAAGAATTTGTCGTATTTGTGTACGTTAAAAAAAACAAGAAAAATTACGGAAGAAGGTAGTTACATAGTCATTTTTTGACTTAGAACAGAGGTTTCATATATTCCCAAAAGGTACAAATATGTGCTTCTGATTTCTTCTATACATAAACAATTCGATTGATAAACCCGCCGGAAATGACAATAAGCCAAATATAATAACTTTCTACAGTTTCACAAAATGTGGCATTGAAGTCAAGGACCAATTGAGCGGAACTAACTCGACCTCTTGAAAAACAAACCGTTGACCTTAGTGTTTTTTTAGGGTGATGGATCACTGCCAACAAAATCATCAGAGAGCTTCCAATTTCTGCGACATAAAAGTAAAACAACCTTACAGCGTATTTGCACTAGTTCAAAATCCAGGTGCTTTCTTTGTTCAAGTAGTAAAGACATAAAAACAAAGCATTTTTGTGGAAAGTTTTACTTAAAAAATCTGTTTGAAATACATGTTTGTTTATTATAAACAATAAATTTAATGCAATCAAAACCTGTGTAAATTTCATTAAAAATGTAAAATATTTTATTGATGGTTCTGTAGCAACTCATCATGCCATCTTTTGATGTAGAAGTTCAGGGGATGTAATATCCAAAAAACAAACAACAACAGAAAGTTATTGTTTTAAGAGGTTGTTTTCAAGTAACGTAAAATGGAGTAAAATAATAAAATTTGTTGAAAATTCCTCTTAACTCCTTATGCATTTTGTAATTTTTATCCTCTAATCCCTCAATCAGTTCAATAATATTTTGTAAACATGAAGTGTATACAAATTTTTAAACTTTGATTCTCTTAAATATTATAAATATGTCGGATAAAATTAAAAACGAAAAAAATTAGAAAATTGATGCAGCTGGTCTGCTAACCGGAATCGTCCAAAAATCGTCAATTTCACGGACATAACTTTTTATTACTTCTCTCGAAAAAGGGAAATATTGCAATCGTGAAAAAATCCCCCTTCGAGATTTTGGTAGATCTTTGCGTTTTAGGCTCTTTGCTCCTGGACCTCGAAAAATATATTTTCCCATTTCCGGCATTGCTCAAAACTACTTGTCCAATTTACTTCCAATTTAGTTAAAAAATCAAGGGTCATATGGGGATTAAATGGTAACATTTTGGTCAAAATCCAAAATGGCGTCCAAGAAAATCTTAAAATCATAATTAAAAAACTACTTATCCAATTGAGCTCAAATTTTGCACAAAAATTAAGTGAAGTAGAGATAAACTAATAAAACTTTGGTCTTAAGCCGTGATGATGGAACCAAAATTACATAAATAATCATTGTGAAATACTGCATATCCATTTGAATCGAAATTTTGCATAGAAACCAAATTTTACAGAAAAATAAATTGGTCAAATTTTAGTGCTAATCATTTACACAAATACAAAGTTTCCGCCTAATAAACGGTTCAAAAATTTGGTATAATTCAGTTTCCTGGATAAAACTTTTTATGGAGAAAAATAATAAACGATATAATTTGTTTTTTTAAAGACTATATTTATATCGTAATGAATGGTAAGAAATAATAAAAATAATTATATAAGAAAAACAAATGAAAACAAAATAAAATATGGTACTCTGGAATATAAACAGTAGTTTTATTTGAGTAGGTATGGTATGTAAATGTCCTAATCTAAACGAATCTTAGATCCGCGAGAATACTATTTAAGAGAACGATGACTTTCAGAATCATGTTGAGTACCTATATTCATTGTTATAACTTTCTCTTCAGAAAATGATTTATTATAAGGTAAGTTTTGGGTACTTGAGTAAAAGATAGGTAAAAGACCTTTGGCAAAATTTTCCTGATAATGATACTTTCGATTTGTCAAGCAAAGTGAAATATATTACAAAACTAAACAAATACTTAAATTCGAGAGACCGCAGGTCACTTAAGATACAAAAATCTTATATAAACGTCTAATTCAAAAAATGTACTAAATATTTTATTAATTTTATTATCCAAAATTATTAATTATATCACTAATAATAAAATAAAAAAAGTTCTTATTTAAAATAGCCGCATATTTAAAAAATCGAAGTTTCCTTTACCCGGAACTTCCCTCGTTATGAATCTTTCCATTTATTAAGAATAGTAGAAAACCCAATTTAGTACAGTACATATGCGTTTAGTAATACACATTTTTCACGTTGATTTTTAAAAAAAATCTTTTGGTAGCCGTTTTTTTTCACTCTATTGAATTCGTACCACAACTTTACCAGTTTGTCTCTATATCAGACTTAATGCTTGCACAAAATTTGATATTAATCTAACAGGGAGTGTTTGTAGGCTCATTTTTTAAATATTTTGAAAAGCCCCCATTTTGTTTTTCTACCTTATATTCATACTAAAATATTACCAGTTGTTTCATTTTTGTGCAAAATTTCAGGTAAACTAACCATAGGTCGCCAGATGGGATTTTTACCAAAATGTTGCCAGGCCTTCTCCATATGAATCTTATTTTTTGACCAAAACTTGCAGTCACTCTGATAAGTAGCTTTTAAGCTATGTCGTGAACTGACAGATAAACGGACGGACGGATGGAATTGATGAAACATATTTTTCTGCCATCTAGGGATGCTAAAACGTGAAGTTATGTAAAACCCGAGAAGATGATTTTTTTCGATTACAAATAGTATATTTAGCCGCCATTTTGTTCCATCATCTTGAATTAGTACCATAGTTTTACTAGTTTATCTGTATACCACAATTATTTATGGCGCGCAATTTGAAATCAGTCAATTAAGCAGTTTTTCAGGCTAAATTTTTCAATATTTTACTAAATCGCCGTTTTGTTCCGCCATCTTGGACTCGTACCACTTACCATGCAGTTGGTAACATGATACTTGATTTTTGTGCAAACTTGAGGTAAATTGGATAAGTAGTTTTTTAATAAAATATATTTTAATTTCACTAGGTCACTTTTTACAAAAAAGTTACTACTTGATTCCTATATGACCCTTAATTTTTGACGAAAAATTGAAGTCAATCGGGTAAGTAGTTCTTAAGCTATGCCGTTAACTGACAGACAGACAGACAAACCGACAGACAGATCGACGAAATTGATAAAACATTTTTTTGACATCTAGGGACGCTGAAACGTGAAGATACGTAAAACCTGAGAGGGCCATATTATCACGGTAACAAATATTTTATTTAGCCGCCATCTTGAATTAGTGGTATGGTTTTACCAGTTCATCTATATAACCCAAATATTTTTGGCACGCAATTTGAAATGAGTCTATTAAGTAATTTTTCAAGCTGAATTTTAAAATAATTTTCTAAACCGCCATTTGTTCCGCCATCTTGAATTCGCTCCAAAATTTTAACAGTTGATTCCTACATAATACTTTATTTTTGTGCAAAATTTGAGATCAATTGGATAAGAGTAGTTTTTTAGTAATAATTTTTTCAGCATTTTACTAGGCCGCCATTTTGTTATCAGATCATGCCCATATCGCTCTTAATTTGTATCCAAAATTTGAAGTCAATATCATAAATAGTTTTTAAGCATTGCCGTGAACTGGCAGACAGACAGACAAACCGACAGACGGACCGACGGAAGTGATAAAACATATTTTTTGGCATCTAAAGACTGAAAACGTGAATATATGTAAAATCTGAGACGGCGAATTTTCCACTATTACAAATATTTTATTAACCTACCATTTTGTTCCGCCATCATGAATTGGTACCACAGTTTTACTAGTTCATCCGTATACCACAATTATTTATAGCACACGTACACAGTTTGAAATCAGGCCCTTGAGTACTTTTTAAGGCTGAATTTATAAATATCTTACTAAGCCGCCATTTTGTTCCGCCATCTTGGATTCGTACCAAAATTTCACCAGTTGATTCCTGTATAATACTTGATTTTTTTGCAAACTGGAAAATTAATTTTTTAAGTAATAATTTTTTTGACGTTTCATTAGGCCGCCATCTTGTTTCGAAATATTGGATATTTATCAAAATGTTACCAGGTCCATCCCCATAAGACCTAGAATTTTTGACCAAAATTTGAAGTCAATCGGATAAGTAGTTTTTTAGCAATGCCTCAATTTGACAGACACACAAACGGACACACAGATCGACACTTGAAGCTATGTATTTTCTCAAATAACAAATATTTTGTTAGACCGCCATATTGAATTCGTACCACAATTTATCAGTTCACCTCTATATCACGCTTAATTCTTGCAGAAAATTTGAAATCAACCTAATAAGTAGTTTTTCGTGCTGATTTTTTTAATTTGGCCGTCATTTGGATTCGCCATCTTGGATGGGCACCAAAATTTTACCAGTTAATTTCTACGTGATATTTGATTTTTGTGTAAAATTTCAGTTGAATTGGATAAGTAGTTTTTTAGTCATAATTTTTTTAACAGTTTACAAAGTCGCCATTTTGTTCTGCCATATTGGATTTTTACGAAAATATTACCGGGTCATCCCCATAAGAGTCTTAATTTTTGAAATTTGTAGTCAATCTGATAAGTAGTTTTTAAGCTATGCCGCGAACTGACAGACAGACAAAACAGAATTTCAGATAAATTGTATAAGTAGTTTTTTGGTAATAATTTTTTTAACATTTCACTAGGCCGCCATTTTGATTTTCCATATTGGATTTTTACCAAACTATGACTAGGTCATCTCCATATGGTAAATGGGATAAATTTTACATGGCGCGCAAATTGTTCTTGTTGTAAATGGACAAAAATATTGCGTTGTTTATCAAAAAAAAACTATTTTATTTGTATCTGCTTACCCGGGCGCTGAGATTTACGCTATAGTGATATTTCTGTTAATTTTAATTAATTTGTATAGCTATATATACATATACAAAAATCTCTTTGTGGAGGAATTCGTTACGAAGGAAATTCCGGTTAAATGCCAATTTACCGATTTTTTAAATCATTCTCACTAAATTTTTAAATTTAAATTTCAGAATGTGCTGGGAGGTGGGAAAATGTACACTTTTGCCTTTCACACTCAATGAATTATATTTTATTTTACGCTTATCAGTAAAATTGAATTCCTTTACGACCATTAATAGTCGGAGAGCCAGTGAACATTTTATAAATTTACTTATGTCACTTATAAATGTATGAAACTATATAGTAGTAGAGTTTCTTTAAATGGCTCTCATCTTACCGATTGTAAATATATCAATTTTTAATATATTTTTTCTATAAAGGCAATCGAGAAAAATAACGAAAATCCTGCGAGGAAGCAATGCGAGTAGTATACAAGGCGGGGTACTGTGACCGAGGATGGCCTGTCTGTCCAAAGATTGGGTGTGTCCAACTTCTTCGGCGACGAAGTGACACAATCCTGAAAAATTCCTGAAAATGGCCGAAGAAGAAGTGGTCGACAATGACCAGAGGCTGTTGACCAGAAGGGCCTTATTAGTGTACGGGTTTAAAAAGGCCTTGAGACCCCTAGGGGAGTTTTTTTTTATGGGGATGGTTTTAGGGTGTTTTTATAAGGATGTAAATAGGTAGATGCAAAAAAGACTTTTATATGTGAAGTGTCTTTTTGGCACTCACACACATGCACCCCTATAATTATTACTAATTTGTTTCTTAGAAAAAAAAAAGCCCACGCGCCCGCCTGGATTCGAACCGTCGACACCGAGATTTGTTTTTTGTCAAATTTTTAACTTCTAGACTACTACCGCCATGCAGTACGTCGTAATAAGTAAACAATTTAGATGATCTTGTTTATCTTTTAAACGAGCAATAATAGTAATAATACGCAGTTATACAGTACAACACATGTGGTAAAAAAAATAGAATGTTTGTAGGGCTTCACGCCGCACCTCTGGTATAATTTCATGAGCCTAGCCTAGCCTCGTCTAACCCAAAATAAATGAAACAAATAATTATATCTTTAATATATTTTTTATTATTTAAATCAATTAAACCTTTCAATATAAATTCTAGTCCTATGATTTTCATCAAGTACATTTTTTAAAATTAATTCTAAATTAGCTATTCGTCGTTGAAAATGAATTTTGTTGATAATTTCTTCATCTTTTCGAGCTCTTCTGTATGCATAACTCCAAACAATCATTAGGTGTATATGATTTTTTGATTCATTAAAGCTTACCGACTTTATTGGTTTCATAACGTCTCTCTCCCCAAGTCAGATAACATAGACATTTTGTAGATAGATTTATATATTGTTATTGGTATACTATAAGACAGGTCTCAAAGGTTGAGTTTGTGTTAAATAAATAATCCAACATTGTTCGTCTGTTTTCTATGTATACATTTTTGTTTTGAAAATATTTAGATGTATATTGAATACAATGTATATCTGCAGGTTCATTAATATCTACAGGAACGTAACTCACATTCGAAACTTTGTTTATTAGTTTCGGTATGATACCAATTTGAACTTTAGCCAAATTATATATTTTATCATTGGGTCTTACATATTCATCTGGTTTTATTAGATTGTAATGTGTGTGGAACCAGACATTATATCCCGTGTCTTGAAATGTCCTTAAACTTAAATGTTTCAAGATATGGTACTCTCTATCGTTTATGTACACTGAATTGTAACTGTATTCTTCTTCTTCTTCCTCTGTGTATTGAGAAGATAATCCAAAAAAATTACAAAAAAGTATGGTAAATAGCAGCACTAATGAGCTTTGCATTGTTGTGAGATTTACAACTTACTGATTGATTTCAAATGTTCTATAGAGCTTTTATACGAAAGTAACTAGTTTGTTTGTGACGTAGGTAATCCATTCTTTATAGATGTTGTAAATGTGAGAAAGTACTACTACTTGAACTACTTCCTCTTGATGAGCTACTACTACTACTGTTATTGTTCTTTTCAGGCCAATAATGCGATGGAATATGTTTAGATGCATCTAGTATTTTAGCTTTTGCTTGATAAGCACATGGCAAACATTCCAGAGTTCTAACATCAGTTTCACCCAAACAAGTGGGACATTTATGTTTCACTGGAATTGGCATATTTATAGAGCAATATTATTATTTATGCAATGTTATCTTTTAATATCCAACTGTTGTGTTTATTGTCAAAACCCAATCATTTAACAAAAACCTTTTTCCCTTTTGCTCTTTACTAAATCTAATTACAATGGTATAAAACTACTTAGACTAACCTAATTAATAAAATAAATAATAATTTGATGATTCTATAAACTATTACTCCATATTTACAACAATCGAAAAGCTGTGTTGGACATTGTTGCAATAAGTTATTGCCTTAATTATAGTTCAATGATATGGCCTACTTTTGCAACTTGGATTCTATTATCAATCTGTGACGTTTAACGCCATTTTTGTCCGGTTTTTTGGGAACTAATAAAAGAGGTGAAGACCACTCTGAGTGTGCTTCCTCTATAATACCCTTTTTTAGCATATCGTCCACCTGGTTATTAATTTCCTCTTTTTGAGCATGAGGTAACCTGTAAGGTTTAACGTAAACTGGAGTTGCGTCCTCCTTTAACCTTATTTTTTGCTTATATAAATTAGTAACTGTTAATGAATCATTTTCTAAGTGAAAAACATCCGCATATTTAGCGCATATTTTTTGTATAGAATTTCTCTCTTCTACGTTAAGGGCTTCTGTATTTATAAGATCTAAAATTGTATCAACTCTGTCAACGGAGATTTTATTTTTTGTAAAAGAATAAACATCATATTTTGATAGATATTCAACTTTAGGCTCAAAATTTCGCAATCTTATTTCTCTTTCATTCACATTCAATAGCCTTACAGCCACTTTACCATCTTTCGGTCTTGCAATACTATTTGCGATCAACACTCCCTCACATAATTCATCATTTAAAATGACACATTCATCTGTGAGACTGGTACAGCAATGTGTAATTATTTCACATCGGGGTGGAATAACAGTATATAAATTATTTTTGGACTCCAAAGGTACTGTTATTTGCTTATTTTGATTAAGCCAAAAAGAAAATAAAAACTTTTCATAATCGATAATTGCACCATACTTAAGGAAAAAATCTGAACCTAGAACTCCATGTATACTAGAATCGAAACTTTTAATAATTGTAAAATCATGAGAAATATATTCATTGTTCATAGTGAATAAAATATTTGCAGATCCAGCTGAATATGTTGAGCCTGCAATTCCTTTAATTTTAATTTTATTAGTTGTATTTATAATACTACTATCTTTCAAATAATTCTCAAAAAAACAAGAAATACTTGCACCAGTGTCACATAAAAATATCATTTCTTCCCTTTCATACCCGACACGCACATAATTTAAAGCATTCATATTAAAACTAGCTGTATCATTATTTTTTAAATTATTAGAAACGAAAAAACTTATTTCCTTGAGATTCCTCGCTGTTTTTATTTATGTTACTACTTTCCACATTATCAACAAAATATACACTATTATTTGAAAACTGCTGACGCCTACCTCCTCGACGAAAATTTGACCTACTAAAGCTGGAACGACCTCGGCCTTGGTACTGCGAATTATTTTGCTGTCTGCTAAAATTGTAATTATTAAAGTTTTGCCTACTCGGGTTACGAGATTGATTATAATTATGAATTTGTCTAAAATTTGTAAAATTACCTCTAGACCGATTTCCTCGATATTGGTGACGCCCACGCATATGAAATAAGTTATTAGAATAAGTTGGGGTTAAATTTAAATTTTCTTCTTTAGCGCCAGTTATCGCGTCCTTTAAATTATTGTAATTTCTAGCTTTTATTATTGTTCTTAAATCTGAATTTTTTAACCCATTCGCGAAAGCATTTATCGCCAATTTTTCATTCACCGGTTGTAAAATTTTTGCCGAATTTTGATCACCGTCCGCTTGCGCTAAGGTTAAATTTAATAAAAGTTGCTCGATAGTTTTCGCATAATCATCTATACTTTTAGTATCTTGTCTAACGTTATGCAACTGATTAGCTAAAGCTGGTGCAGATTGTTTTGTAAGAAGTTGGTTTTTTATATCTGTGACCAAAGCACCAACATTAGTATACGTCGTTTGTAATCTTAATTTCGCGTTTTGTGTTAATTTGGCCTTTAAAACATATTTGATTAGCAATACTTTCCCGTTGTCGTCAAGCAAGTCGTTATATAATTCAATAGCATCAATCAACATTTTCGTAGTTTCTTCGGTACCATCCATAGATGACAACAAAGAAGCTGCGGTTCGCAAATCAAATTTTTCACTCATTGTTGAACTAGGATGAATGCCCAAAACCAAATCAGTCTCTGCGAGCTGTAATTTTTTTTTATCTTTTATGGCAATTAACCGACCTGATAAAATAGATCTAGCTTTATCTATGTTTTCTCTTATTTCTAATACATATTTTTGAAAATGTTCTAATTTATCGGTGTCATGCACCTGTTTACTATACTGATCTCTAAGCTGAAAAAATTTATTTTCTAATGTTTCTACGTTGCTACTTAATTTATTTACCCTATCCAAAGATTCTCTACGCTCTAATGACTCCTTTTTTATATTTATGATAAATAATGAAATAATGTTATTCAATTTATCCAAATCGCTTAAATCTACTACACTCATTAAATAAAATAATTATCAATAAATTTAAGGCAATAAATAATATCCAATAAAATTGTATAGTGCTAAAACTATGACTTACTAATTATGTTAATACTTAAGTATGTTCATTGTCCATAGTCGCCTAAGATAAGTCCATACTGTCCATATTCACCAATACTAGGGGCTTTATCAATCCCAACGTTGCGCACTAGCGGCCTTTTGCCACACTAGCACGTGCCCTCGTTGCTGACCACCGGATTGGTTCGGCCAGTGTCTTCTTTTTTTCTCGACTTTATAAGTCTTGGCTTCTTCTAATTTCTAGACGTATTTTTCTTTCCAATTCCTTTTTACTGCGACGGCAACACCATAAAACAATTAAGGTAACTGCTATCATTATAGCTACAACTCCGCAAACTTGCCAAAGAGAATAGTTACTGTTGCTACCCTCTGCAGTCGTACCACCACTGTTGCCTGCCTGGGCAATTATAACTTCTTCTTTTGACTCTGTTTTTCCCATGTTTTTCTTTTCTTCTAAAGCACCATAACGATATTTTTGCACTGTTAACTTAAGCACATATCCTGGCAGGGTCGCCATGTAATATCTTCTTGTTCTGGTTCGAACTACATGCTTAAGAAAATAATCAGCGTGCACTCCTTACTGTGTAACACTTTATTCTGCTCTTTACTAAATCTAATTACAATGGTATAAAATTACTTAGACTAACCTAATTAATAAAATAAATAATAATTTGATGATTCTATAAACTATTACTCCATATTTACAACAATCGAAAAGCTGTGTTGGACATTGTTGCAATAAGTTATTGCCTTAATTATAGTTCAATGATATGGCCTACTTTTGCAACTTGGATTCCATCACAAACTAGATAAATATCTGGATATTTAACTTTTTGAAGCTGAAGTTCATAAAATCCACCCTTAATATCTTGATGTTGTTCGTCTTGCAGTAAATATGTAACTGGATTTGTAAGTTGAACTTTCTTGATTATAAATATTTCAGTAGACCAATTAGGCCTATATTGCTTATCAAACACTCCTCTAAATTTAGAAATGCGAACATGGTCGCCTACATTGTATTTTGGTTTGGGAGCAATTTTTATTTTGCTATAGGCAGTCTCCAACAAAAGTTTTTCATGCTTTTTTGTTATTTCTGAAGGTTTGAAACCTGTGGTCCTATGTTTTCTGTTGTTATAAACATTTGTAATATTTTTAATCAAGTCAAACCATTTGTAGGACCCTTGAATGCTAAATTCTTTCCACATCATTCCTTTTAGTGTGCGATTAACTCTTTCGACGATTGAAGCCTTTTTTTCACTATACACCACGTAATGTTTGACGTTATACTTTTTCATTAAGTTTTGTACTTCTTTGCCCGTGAATTCTCCTCCAGAATCACTGCACAGGTGAATCGGTGTTTGAGATTTGAACACATTTTCCAGCATTGTAGCGACTTCTTTTGACGTTTTCGATTTTAATGGAAATGTCCATACATATTTGGAGAAACAATTAATACTACTAAGATGTATTTATAACCTTTATTTTCCTTTTCATAATCCCTCATGTCGACTAAATCTGCTTGCATAAGATCCAAAAGGGACTTAATTATAACTTTTCGTCGTTGAAAATTAATTCTGGCTGGCTTATGTATTTCTTCAACAATATGACGTTTTACATCTGTAACGTATTTAGACATTTTCGAAATTATTCTATAATTTGAGCTTCTCGTAATTCCTCGATGATTGAAACGATTTCGTTGTTGTGACTCGAATTACCTGCAGCTTGAGATGTAAGTAACAATCTTAGTCTATCCACAAGTTCATTAGGGTCGTCCCAATGAACATAATCAACTGGTCGGTTTGTTACTGTCATAAGCATTCCTTCTCCTTGTTTAACATTTTCTTCCCTACCACTATCACTATCTGTCTCTTGTTGCATCATAATTGGCTCAATAATTCTTGTAAATTTCTTATTTTTATTTGTAGACACCATAGTTGAATCAAAATATTTTTCAACAGCTTTAGTATTGAATAATATATTTGCGTAATTTTGAGCGTCGTCTTTAGTATAGATTTTAGGAATATTCTGATTGAAAAGTAAACCGTAAAGCCCTTTAGTACCTTTATATTTTTTCCCAGCTACTAAAAGATCAGGTCCGTCAAAATCAATCCTCTTGTTTCCAATGGAAAATCGTTCAATGTCTGGATCAAACTGAACTCTAAATTTTCCATCTGAATTCTCACTGTTTGGGTCTTTAATAAACTTTTTAATATACGTTAAAGGAAGTGGGTGATATTGTTCATAATAGTCGCTAAGTGATTTGTCTTTAATCGTTTTATCTAGTTGTTCCTCAAACTCTTTTTGTTTCCGAGCTTCGTCTTCTTGCATTTCCGTTTCCACATCTTGAATCATTTTTTGTTTTAATTTATTTTTCGGCTGACCGATCGCTGAAAAGGATAATCTTCGCTTTGGACGCGGTGCAGTGGCTGTTAG
The DNA here is from genome assembly GCA_030620095.1 of Kuschelorhynchus macadamiae. Classification (NCBI taxonomy): domain Eukaryota; kingdom Metazoa; phylum Arthropoda; class Insecta; order Coleoptera; family Curculionidae; genus Kuschelorhynchus; species Kuschelorhynchus macadamiae. Next base: position 22,572 of record JAUTXW010000791.1, read on the forward strand.
TACCTTTGGTGTATAATCATATTTTGCTTCTGGTGTGGACTGTATTAGTTTGGGTAGTGATACCGCCGGTTCCGACACTGTGGATTGTGTGTCATAATCGTCAGAGTCAGATACATTATATTCAATTTGTTCTTGTTTAAACGATTTCTACCTTCTTCGTTGTGAACAGGTATTGAACTTGCATTGCTTAAAGTCACAGTTTCTCTAGGAATTAATTTATTTTCAATATTCTGCAAATGCTTGGTTATGGGTTTGAAAAGATTTTCATGTGTCATTTGACCGTGCTTAAGAAGTTTTAGTTTGTTTTTAATTTCATTTCTTTTGGTTATAAGTTGTTTTTTCACAACTTTTCTCGCAGTTTGTTTCTTGTTTCTATCGAGCCCAACCATAGCTCAACTCAATTTAAGTAGATTTTCAAGTAAACTAATAAAATGTCATTATGTTAGAGATATATATAGTTATCCAAACAATATCGATAACGTCCATCATTCATTTTATTGTCTTTGAAAATTGATAAGAACCCATAAGGTTTTCCCCAGCAGAAGCCGCAAATTGACTTAAAATCTTCAAATGACATATCAGTACCCACGTGATCTGTGTAAACATGACGTAGGTTTAAATCGTCTTGTTTGAATAATATTAAAACATTGGCATTGTCTCTTATTAGGTGTTTTGGTATTTTAGCATAGGTTTGACACAGATAGAAACAGTCAATGTTATTATGACGTCCCATACTGAAATATTCCCTCATAACATCCTGTTTGTCACATGCCACATCGTCAAAAATGATTACAGAGTTAGATTTACTGTCAGAGGGATCGAGGATAGTGTCACCATTGTTAAAGGTATAGTAACCGATACCTTTGATTGGTGTCAACAGCTTTTCCAGATACACATACTTTGGTTGATAAAGAGATTTTGAGTAGAGATAGACGTTTTCGAATTTCAATCCACTTGGATGTTCCAGCAGACTAATCATAACATTGGTCTTTCCACAGTTTGAAGGACCTGTGATAACTGCCCTTATTGTAGACGGTAGCAATTTAATGTGTTTGATACTTCGTCTTTTAACTTCGTCGTGATTTTGAATGTTAAAAGTTGTTTTTTGTTTCACAACTTTCTTCATAGCGTTAAAAAACAAATCTTGACATGAAAAAGAATAAAATATGAATAACAATAATAGACGACAACATAACAATTTATAGTTAGTATGTTTTGTTACGTCTTACAATCATGAGATATTATACAAATCAAAGTGAAACAAAAAAAACCGGAAATGGTCTGCTAAATACTGTAATAAATAAACTACCATTCGAGATGCACATACCTGGCTACCAGTTCTGTGGACCGGGTACCAAGCTGCAGAAACGTTTAGCACGTGGTGATAAAGGAATTAATCCCTTGGATGCAGCATGTAAGCAACATGATATTGCCTATTCAAATAACAAGGATTTAAGTAATCGTCATCAGGCTGATAAGATTCTTCTTAAAAGTGCTTTGAGCAGAATCAGTTCATCATCAGAGGCTGGTTGGAGCGAAAAACTAGCTGCATTAGGTGTATCAACAGCCATGCAAGCTAAACTAAAACTAGGTATGGGTATAAAAAGGAAAGAGAGTTCTAAAAATAATCAGTGTGTGAAACAAACTTGTAACGTTCTACGTAAAGGTTCAACTGTCATGGCACAAAGTGCAAAAAGTATGGAAAATTATTTAAAAAAGATTGAAGCCTTGCTTGAAGAAGTGAATTCTTACAAGAGTAAAGCTCAACAAAAGCAGCAGCAGCGAGTTAGAAAGAATTCTCCCCTTAGTCCCACAAAAAATAAAAAGAAAATCGTTAAAAATTTTGAAGAGGAATCAAGTGATAGTGAACACATTGACAATTATCATGAAAAGAAAATGAAAGAAAAAATGTTAAATCGTAACATAAAAACTGTTAAAAGTAGCCGACCCAGCAGCAGCAGCAGCAATAAAAAAAAACTTTTCGAAAATGAAATGAAAATGGATATCCAAACGTTTAACAAGCGTAAAGCAGATATTTCGTCTGATATTGACTATGATAACAATACAAAAAAACCGAAGTTAGAAATCAACGACAACGATTTAATTTCACAAAAATTGCAAAAACGTAAACGAAGTGATTCTGAGGACAACAATATTGTTTTTGAACCGAAGAAAAGATTTAAAGGCTAGATACCGTATAAATATTTAAGATTTTTAGTTTTCAAATTAGTTAATACCGAGCACTATTAAAGTAACAATGTCCTCAAAGAATAAGCAACGTAACCGAAAGAAAAGATCCTCCAAAGTGATGAAAAGACAACAAAAAATACAACACAAAAAGATGCAGAGAAGCAGAAGTCAAGGAAAGAAACGTATAAACTTTCCACAGTTAACTAAAAAAATTAAAAATAATGTTTTAAAAATCAACCTCGTACTATCGATGACGCTTTAAAGATTGCAGTTCAAACAGTTAAGGGTGAAAAACGAAGGATCAAACCACCATCCTCGAGAATAATTAGAATTCCCAAGACAGGAGGTGTGTTACCACTAATACCGATTTTTGCCGGTTTGAGTGCCTTGGGAGCATTAAGCGGTGGAGCTTCAGCCATAGCAAAAACTATCAATGATGCACAAGCAGCGAAACGTCAATTGGAAGAAAATAAACGACACAATAGAACTATGGAAGCAGTTGCACTTGGCAAGGGACTCTACTTGAAACCCTTTAAAACTGGATATGGACTTTTTTTTCCCAACTTAGGTCCAAAACGTCAAATAAGCTAACATTACCAGCACACGCCCTAAACAACTTGGAACTTGATTTCTATGCAAAAAAATTGAAAATACCCTATTTTCGTGGAACTTTTATGAAAGATAAACTAAAGAATTTATAGAAATGAATCGGCTATAGTTAATTTGGACAACTCCTACGGACCTGGCACTCATTGGACTGCATATCGAAAATATGGAAAAAATATTATTTACTTTGACAGTTTTGGTAATTTACACCCACCCGTAGAGCTTTTAAGATATTTTAATTCTAATGGTACTTGTAATATATTTTATAATGATTCTCAGTTTCAGTCCTACAATTCTTACAACTGTGGCCATTTATGTTTGAATTTTTTATCTCATATGGAACAATGAATAAATAGATTAACATTATCTGGTTTGTTTCATTTATTTTAATAGATTTGTAGTGATCGTTTCTCTCTCTTTTAGTTATAATGTCATATACATTTACCTTATCGGGGAAAGAATCAACAATTTCTGCAAAGATTTACCCACCAATTATATTGAGTGAAAGTGACGAGTACGTTTTAGGTTTAATAAATTTCGTTACAACAAAAAATTACAATTCAATTCCAAATGTGGATAAATCAAACAATGTATTTCACTATGGTAAAAATAAAAAAATAGAACTACCTGAAGGCTCTTATGAAATACAGGATATCCAGAACTACTTGGTTAGGGCGTTAAATTTGGAAAAAGAAGGTGATCCAATTGTACTGCGATTGCAAGCAAACCATAATACACTACAGTGTGAAATAAAATGCAATAGGTCAATAGACTTTTCAAAAGACAACTCAATTGGAAGTTTGTTGGGGTTCAAAAATAAAGTATTGGAAGCAGACAAATTGCATATATCCGAAAACCCAGTAGATATATTTAAGGTCAACTCCATTGCTGTAGACTGTAATTTAGTTACAAATGCCTACAATAACGGTAATCTGGTTCACATAGTTCACATGTTTTATCCCGAGGTGGCGCCCGGTTTTAAGATTGTTGAAAAACCCTCAAACGTTATATATTTACCAATAAACACGCGCTATGTGGATGAAATATTGCTTAAAATAACCGATCAGGACGGAAAATTGGTCAATTTCCGAAAAGAACTGATAACAGTAAGACTACATCTAAAGAAGGTATAAGAGCATGGTTTTTCTTTATGAAGATAATGCATTAGGGTTACCCATTAAGTACCATAAAAACAAGTCGTCCACTGGAATAATCAACAGTCCAAGACTACGTGCACATCAGTTAACATCTGAAAATAGAGCTTTTTTAATTTCCTTAGGATTTAAACTAAATAATAATAATAATAATAATAATAATAATAGGAAAAATAAGGAGATATTGGTGTAGTTTTAAGTTACTTCTTAGTGCAAATCTTCGACACTTTTTTTTAATATTCAACTGGAATTGTGCCTATAGTCAAAGAAATGAGTTCCAATATTCTAAAAGTAGGAGACAACGTAATAAGTGATGATTCAATAGTTAGTTACCAATATCATACACATCAACCGTACTCTGCTACGACTTTGAACAACAACGATGAAATTAGGATACCTATTCAAACCCAAGATCTCTATACCTTACCTAGTCAAAGCTTTCTATACATTGAAGGCAAACTGACAAAAGAGGATGGTACAATATATGACAGATAGTGACAACGTAAAGTTTACCAACAATGGTCTTATGTACCTTTTCGAAGAGATCCGTTACGAATTGGGAGGAGTATGCATAGATCGAGTAAGGAATCCTGGAATAACCTCAACTATTAAAGGTTATGTATCGCTTACGCGAAGTGAAAGTTCTAATTTACAAAATGCAGGATGGAACACTGAAAACCATCCAAGTCTATTAGATGACAAAGGAAACTTTAGTGTATGCATTCCCCTAAAACTTATAATGGGCTATGCAGAAGACTTTAATAAAATTATCATGAATATTCGACAAGAATTAGTGCTTATTAGAAGCAACAATGATTTGAATGCAATATGTCAGTTGGCCGATAGAAAGGAAACTTATAAAATTGCACTTAGTAAGGTGTTGTGGAAAATACCACACGTCACCGTGAGTGATAGCCAGAAGTTACGTCTGTTAAGACAATTTGAAAGTAACAGAGATTTGAATATTGCTTTTAGAAGCTGGGAATTACATGAATACCCTCAGCTGCAACAGAGTAAAAATCACAGTTGGGCAGTCAAATCATCAAATCAGCTGGAGAAACCTCGTTTCATAATAATAGGGTTTCAAACCGATGTGAAAGGAAAAATTGCTAAAAACAACAGTCATTTTAACCACTGTGGTTTAACAAACCTAAAGGTTTACCTAAATTCAGAAGTATTTCCATACGATAACTTAAACGTGGACTATGACACCAACAAATTTGCCATTCTTTACGATATGTATGCACAGTTCCAAAGATTGTATTATTACAAACGTCACAGCGATCCATGTTATGAACCTGCAAGTTTTAAAGGTAAAGCTCCACTGGTAGTCGTCGATTGTTCTCGACAAGGTGAAGACGTGCTGAAAGGAGGGGCCGTAGATGTTCGCATAGAGTTTGAAACAAGTAAAGCAGTGTCTGCCAATACTACAGCCTATTGTCTTATTCTACACGATAGACTAGTTAAATATAATCCTCTAACTAGCACAGTAAAAGTTCTTTAGTAGAAAAAAAAAATTTACGTTTTGGATGTTCAAGGATTTCAATATGGAAACACTAGTTTTTTTTGTAAAGAAATTGCAATTCTGGATACTTCAAGTGGTAACTACAAGCACGCAATGGTTAAATTTCAATTTGATCTAAATCTATTTAAGTACAAGATTGAAAACCACATGAATTGGTTAACTCGAAATCTACATGGTTTGGAATGGTTTAGTGATCGTTGTGGTGGTGTCGGAAGTATTATTATAAACTATGAAAACTTGACAGATTTTATCAAGAATTTTATCAATACATCTTATGGTGTTGACACTGTTGATGGAGCAAATGTCATAATCGCCGTAAAGGGAGGTCAAAAGAAAGAGTGGTTAAGCAAGCTGTTGGAAGAGAATTACCAGGTAATTGATTTAGAGGAAAACAACTGTCCTTCTTTGGAAAATTTAAAGAAAATGTTAAAATCTAATCACTGTAATAAACATGTAAATAACGACTTAAATTGTGCGTTAGAAAATGTATTTTTTATATACTACTACTGGAATTTGCTACACAGTAAAACCTTGTAAACAATTTTGTAAATAAAACTGTATATTAAATAAACCATTTTGTTTTTTCTCAAATAGTTAAAATGCTGAAAGTGGGAGTGATTAAATTTAATATAAATACCTGCAGCTCATTCAAAGTAAAAAAAAAAATTAGTTCACATTTCGTTCGTGGACTGAGTGGTATTACAAGTTCTATTTATGGAGTCTATTTCAGCCAACTCTAGTTTTAAACAAAATTCTAAAAGAAAAACTAACAACGATGAAAAATGGTTGCTGACGTATGGACCGACTACGCTGTGTATTGAAAAAGCAAGAGCGTTAATTCCACCTGGTGTAAATAAGTTTATTTTATGTTTATATATAAATCGAGGATGGGTGAATAGTAGCATAAAATTCATACCTGTGACGTCTTCCATTGAAGAAACAAGAACTTTATTAGAAATTGTGTTTAAAAATTTCACATACAAATTACTAAGTGAGGAAAAAATGAAAAATCGACGGAATATTTATAAACACGCGGCACGGGAAGAAGCAGATGATGGAATGTTTTCTATTTGTATTGCCGAAGAACACGCCTACATATGTGTTGCTATAGCTATGCATTCAACAAAAAATTATAAGGAAACCTTCTTTGACTTTCTGGAATTTCGTTACCGTAAAAATAAGGAAGAATTACGAAATATGTGATTGTAACTATTTATTATTACATACATGTACATTATTTTTAACACTTGTTATTTTTCTAAGACATAGCATAGATAAAGAATCTGCATTTAATTCATGTTCAGTACGCCTTGATATATATTCAACACGACGCGATACTCTTGCTACACAATCTTCAATACTTTTCATTTGATTCATTTTTATGACATGTAATGTATTGTTGATTAAAAGTAATGCTGTTTTACATATATCGAAATCAAATTCCATTATTGTCTTTACAATTAATTCTTCGTAAGTTAAATATATATAGTTAGCTTTTAAAAATATACACTGTATAAGCATATTTTTCTTTTTTGTTTTTAAAGTAATATTTCGAATATCAAAAAATTTGAAAGGTTTGTAATTTACTTCTCTTCTTGTATTAGTATATATTATATCTCTATAATCATTTTCTATGAGTTTCTCAATAAAAATATTTAACGCTAATAAACATACCTCTTCTTTCAAAGGATTGAGTTCGATATAAATGTCTATGTCAGAAAATCTGTCAGTCCGTCCTACCAAAAAACTAGGAAAGCCTCCTGCTACGAAAGATCTTAACGGTACAGATTTTAGAAATAACGTTATAATTTTTAATTCATCTCCCAGATTGTGTGAATATCGAATAGTTTCAATTAAAGGTTTAGAAGTCCAGAACTTTTTAGAGCTGAAATAATCGTAACACTCTACCAATGTTAAATCTTTCTAAAATTAGTAAAATAAATTGATATTAATAATAATAATAAAATATTTATTTTTATTTATATTACATAGCTTGATCCCGCTTGGCTTGGTCCCGCTTGGGTCAAATTCTTCTGCTGCTCCTCCTCCTCCTCCTCCTCCAAATCACTAAAGATGTCTTCAAATAACATTCTTTTTCCACCCGATTCCAGCATTTTATGTGTTTGTTGTTTTTGTTGTTCTTCTGTATTATCATCCAACAAATTAAATTTATACCTTTTAACAACCTTTTCTAAAATCTTGAAATCTTCATTGTTTTCAATTTTTGTTCTCATATAACGAACCGGTAAATTTCCAAACTTCCTTTTTAAGGTTATAGCCTTAGGACTGTATGTTAGTGATATAAAAATTTTATCACCTTTTTCCAGTATTTCTTTTACACCATACCTACAAATTTATAATAATAATAATAATAATTTTGTTAGTTTATACACAACAGTAGAATTACATCAACCCACTGCAAAACACACACACACACACACACACACTTTTCCCTAACGGATAACAATCGGGCAGTGAACTGGTCACTCCGTCAAGCCGATCAAACCATACAGTTCGCACGTAGCCAGACAAAGCACTTGCTACACGCGAGCACATTATGATTCAATATGTAACTTATATCTATTCACACACACACTTTTCCCTAGCGGATAACAATCGGGCAGTGAACTGGTCACTCCGTCAAGCCGATCAAACCATACAGTTCGCACGTAGCCAGACAAAGCACTTGCTACACGCGAGCACATTATGATTCAATATGTAACTTATAATCTAACACTGTATATCTATTAACAAAACCAAAAATAACTTACTGGAAAAGTTGTTTTATAACAACGGACGCATATTTTAGAGGAAAATTAATTTTGTCCTCGGTATACACTACTATGGTGGTTGGAGTGGATGCCATTTCTTATAGTTGTTACTGCTGTTGCTACGTCTTGTAGTAATGAAGAAGAACAAACGAAGACTGGTGATTTTGCATGTTCATTTTAATTGCTTATATATGAATATACAAAAAAAATCTATTAATATTTTGTAATTAAAGATTTCACGCTAGTTCCAACACATCATATATTTTGAATAACAACAACAACCAGATAAGCAAAATCAGCAAAACAAGTTCAAGTTCAAGTTAACAAACATGTGCTTATCATTAAAAAAAAAAACATTTATCAAACATGTGCAGCATTTTTTGTAATGAAAATTTTAGTTAAATAGATCATCGAATTAATGAAAATCTCAGACTAGTCAAGTAGCCAGCAGAAGCATACAGCACTTAGATACCAACAACAACAACAACAACAACAACAACAATGGATAAATATTCAACAGAAACTGTCAAAAAAACTGAATTGGTGAGTAGACTACTTAAAACGAAAGAAGAATACAGACACCATATTCATTTACTTAAAAAAACTATTTTTATTTTAAAAAAAGCTTTAAAAAATAAGGTTTATGTCAATAATTATAACAAAGTTGAAACTAATCTAAGTATTTTAAAAAACTATTTGCAAACGTTTAAAATGAAAAGTAAAAGTAACACAGTTTTAGCCAAAAGGCAGTTAATATGGCAAGACATAGACTCTTGCTTTAATGGTAGAATTAAGTCCGGAATTATCACAAATTTAAAATTTAAAGAACCAAAAGAATTTTTACAACAAGCATTTAGGATTTTTTCTTTCAGAGTTAAAAAAGAGTTAAATCATTGTTTGTTAAAAGTAAACGTTGTGTTTTCGGGATTATTTATAAAACCTCAAAATCTGGAAACATCAGTAAAGCATTTTTCAACAAAATTAATATTATTGACCATAATACAAATATTTTTCAATGGTTTCAAGAGAACGTTGTTGATAAAATTTTATGTAAATTAGAGGACTTTCAAGAAAAAGATAGTGGTTGGGCTTTGTGTGAAATTTGGTATCTAAAAGTTAATATAAATAAATATAATCCAATTACAGTAGGTTTCAGCACATATGTAGAAGTACCTAAATTTATTCAAAAAACTAAAAGTGTAATAAATATTAAAAATAATGATTCATATTGTTTATTGTGGTCTGTGGTTTGCGCCTTGCATCCACGACCTCAGTACAAAAATGTTTATCGTACATCGTCTTATCCTCATTTCAGTCAAGTTTTAAAATACAATGAAATTACCTTTCCTATGACTTTAAAAGATATCCCAAAATTTGAATCTCTAAACAGGTTAGCTATAAATGTATTTTGCATTGAAAAACAAACAATTTTACCATTAACTTTGACCAAAACAAATTTTCCCACAAAAATCAATTTACTAATTTTACCTTGTAATAACTCTAAGGAAATTAGCTATTCTGAAAACAATATTAACAGTAGTAGTCGTTTAAACCATTTTCATTTTTTCTGTATTAAAAATTTAAGTCGATTATTAAACAAACAAGTTGGAAATGTACAAAATAAAAAATGGTTTTGTGAGCGATGTTTTAATCATTTTAAAAGTGAATCAATTTTATTAAAACATTCAACTGAATGTCAACTTGTAAATAAGTTTAAAATAACTTTACCTACAGAAAATGATAAGACTTTAACCTTTAAAAATTATTCAAATAGATTGGAAGTTCCATTTGTAATTTATGCAGACTTGGAAAGTTTGCTTCTAAGTTATAATGATACAAATAAAACCAAAAAGTATCAAAAACATGAACCTTTTAGTATTGCATTTTATTTAAAATGTTCTTTTGATGACTCTCTTTCTACATTTCAAATGCACACTGGAACAGACTGTCAGACATGGTTTGTAAGGAAACTTGAAAAAATTGCTTTAAAAATAAAGTCTATATATTCAAATACTATTACCATGAATAAATTAACCCAAGAAGAAAATAATACTTTTTATCGCTCAACGGTTTGTCACATTTGTTCGAAACCATTTTCAGAGTCTGATTTCAAAGTTAAAGATCACTGCCACTTAACTGGAAATTATAGGGGACCTGCACACAATTCTTGTAATTTAAACTTTAAAAATAAACCCTTTATCCCTGTAATATTTCACAATCTCTCTGGCTACGACAGTCATTTCATAATAAAAACCCTTTGTACTGATATAAAAGGAAAAATAAGTATACTTCCTATCAATAAAGAGAAATATATTTCATTTACAAAATATATTGAAAATTCCAACATTCAATTTCGATTTTTAGACTCTTTCAAATTTATGGCTAGTAGTTTAAATAAATTAGCTTCATATCTAAATGATGATCAGAAAACAGTTACAAAACGATTTTATAAAAATGAATCACAATTTAAGTTAGTTACACGAAAAGGGGTTTTTCCATATGAATATGTTGACTGTTGGGAAAAGTTGCAATCAAAATGTTTGCCACCGATTGAAAAATTTTTTAGCAAAATTCATAATTCCTCCATTTCACCAGAGGAATATCAACATGCATGCCAAGTGTGGGACACCTTTAATATTCAGACTCTTCAACAATACGCTATTTTCGGAAAATTTGTTTAAATACTTACCAGTTAGATAGTTTACATTATTTTACGGCTCCTGGTTTGGCATTTGACAGCATGTTAAAAATAACTAAAGTAAAGCTTGATTTATTAACTGACATTGATATGATTATGTTTATTGAAAAAGGAATTAGAGGTGGTATTTCTCAGTGTTCTAATAGATATGGTAAGGCTAATAATAAATATTTGGACAGTGATTATAAACCTCACGAACCAACTACTTATCTTATGTATTTTGACGTAAACAACTTATATGGAGCTGCCATGAGTTATCCTCTACCCACTGGAGATTTTCAATGGATTGAGGATATTTATCATGAGTTAAATATTTTAGAAATACCCACTGATTCTGATTATGGTTACATTTTTGAATTAGATCTTCAATATCCCAAAAATTTATTTGACCTACATAAAGATTTACCACTTTGTCCTGAGCATTTAGTCCCTCCCACTTCTGCAGCTCTTATTCCCAAATTATTAAATACACTTTATGACAAAAAAAATATGTTATTCATTATATAGCTTTACAACAAGCTATTCAGCTGGGTCTTAAAGTTGGAAATATTTATAGATGTTTAAAATTTAAACAATCTCCATGGTTAAAAACCTATATTGATTTAAATACTGAACTACGTAAACGTAGCAAAAATGATTTTGAGAAGAACTTTTTTAAACTCATGAATAATGCACCTTACGGTAAAACCATTAAAAATGTAAGAAAATACCGAGACGTAAAAGTGGTTAATAAATGGTCAGGACGTTTTGGCGCAAATTATTATATCTCTCAACCTAATTTTCATAGTTGTGAAATATTTGATAAAGACATGATTCTTATTGAAATGAATAGATTAAATATTAAATTTAATAAACCCATTTATATTGGAATGTCAATTTTGGATATTTCGAAAACAATTTTATTCAATTTTCATTACAATTATATTAAACCAAAATTTCAATCCAACTCAAAATTATTATACACTGATACAGATAGTTTAATATATCAATTTTCAGATGTTGATATTTATGCTCACATTAAAGAAGACATACACTTATTTGATACATCTGACTATCCTAAAAATAATGTATATGATATTCCACTTAAAAATAAAAAGATTTACGGACTAATGAAAGACGAAAATAATGGAAATATTATGACTGAATTTATTGGTTTACGTTCTAAAATGTATTGTTTTAAATTGCTTAAAAACAATGATAATGATAAAAACATCGCTGACAAAAGCATAAACGCGAATCAGTTTAAAAATATGGTTTCAAATATAGGAATTGTCAAAAAAGCTAAGGGAGTTCAATCTTCAGCTTTAAAAGGCATATCATTTGATGATTATTACGAATGTTTATTTAACAATATTACTATTGATGTCCCTCAAAATTATATTAGGTCTGAAAAACACAACGTTTATACAATGAAACAAGTTAAAACTGCACTAAGTCCATTCGATGATAAGCGAATTGTAAATTATAGTTACACAGACACATTACCTTGGGGATTTCATTATTAGCTTAATATCTTAATTGTAAACTGGTATTCTTGTTCTTCTCTCTTGTCACAAGTAGTCTACAGCTGACTGCAGGCCTCTTGTTCATTAGTCTCAATCAAAAATGGTAATATAATAATAATAATAATAACAGTGATAAAAATTATCTATTAATTTTTTCTTTTTAGACTGGTGATAAGAAGGATATTTGGTACTCTGCCATAGATAATCCTAAACGATTTTACTCCAACATTCAATCACACAAAAAAATTAAACCCATTACGCTATGTACTCATGTACATGGTTCCAGATTTTGCTTCAGCTGCCAACGTTTTTTTTGCTTCTGTGAGTCATCAATTAAAAAACACAGTCTACCATCTACATTAAATACCGAACCAATTGATCTATACTGTAGGGAGTCCATGTCAGATTCTTAGACTTTTCATTTTAGATATCTGGTGGTGGTTGTAGTAGTAGCAGTAGTTGCCCTCCTGTACCATCTGCAAAGCAACTATTTGAAATTAAATCTGCAATAGTGACGGATTCCACCACTGATTGTTTTCGACTCTATCAAGCACAACTACGCACACCATGGGAGTGGGAAGAAATGAACTGGAGATTTCACAGCGCTGAAATAGAGGATGCTACTACCAGAAAATATTGGAACAGAATTGAACATGAAACATATTATAACACTCAGCAATTTAAACACCACCACCAACCTAATGTAAACCCTAACCCAAACAAAAAGTTGAAAAAAAAAAACAAATAAAAAATATTAAATACATACAGTTGGTCGTTTGTTTATTAATAATAATAATAATAATACATGAATTTTATAGTTATAGCTAAATAAAATTTTTATGAAAAATCGAGAGTTTTCTTTCGACGGTCCGACGAGGCTAGGCTAGGCTCATGAAATTATACCAGAGGTGCGGCGTGAAGCCCTACAAACATTCTATTTTTTTTACCACATGTGTTGTACTGTATAACTGCGTATTATTACTATTATTGCTCGTTTAAAAGATAAACAAGATCATCTAAATTGTTTACTTATTACGACGTACTGCATGGCGGTAGTAGTCTAGAAGTTAAAAATTTGACAAAAAACAAATCTCGGTGTCGACGGTTCGAATCCAGGCGGGCGCGTGGGCTTTTTTTTTCTAAGAAACAAATTAGTAATAATTATAGGGGTGCATGTGTGTGAGTGCCAAAAAGACACTTCACATATAAAAGTCTTTTTTGCATCTACTATTTACATCCTTATAAAAACACCCTAAAACCATCCCCATAAAAAAAACTCCCCTAGGGGTCTCAAGGCCTTTTTAAACCCGTACACTAATAAGGCCCTTCTGGTCAACAGCCTCTGGTCATTGTCGACCACTTCTTCTTCGGCCATTTTCAGGAATTTTTCAGGATTGTGTCACTTCGTCGCCGAAGAAGTTGGACACACCCAATCTTTGGACAGACAGGCCATCCTCGGTCACAGTACCCCGCCTTGTATACTACTAATGCGTAGAAGGCAAGACAATGAAACGTCAATTATTGTTTATGTAAATATCTAATATCGATATTAATGATATGACTATAAACGTATTTCAAACTTACATTATTAAAGCTGCAAATCTAAAACTGCAAAAGTCGCATAGTAAAACACAACAATTTATTTTAAATAAATGTGGCAGCCTATTAAAGTAATAAATGTGTATTCAAAAACATTTATATTCAAAATAGTTCGGAAAATCGCATCATTAAGTAATTTTATTCAGTTTGGTATAATAATAACAAGTTTCTGGTTTCACGTAAATACGTATTATTAACATCTGATAATTTTTAAATTGGAAGGAAAAAAGAACTCATGGCTACGTCGTTATTTAAATATTTACTCTTCTGAAATTCATTTGAACAACGTATTTCAGAAATTTCATGTTTTCATATTAACAACAAAAACGTTATATTATAATTTCTCTAAAAAACAGAATTTCTATTTACTTTTAGAATAATAAAAATATTTTATATGAAAAGCTTTTTGAATAAACACCTAAGTTACCTTTTGATTTGAAAAGACTGATACTCTTCTCTAATCGCTTTCTCATTTGTATGGGTTTCCATACAAATGAGAAAGGTTTCCTCTAATTCATTCTATAATACCTGTGAAAAGGTAATTTTTTGTTTTTTATCTATAATTTTTTGTTGTTGCAAGGGTACAAGGGTACACAGACCTCAAAGCGCCGGCAAAAGCTGTAAAAGAATTCATTAAAGTTTTCATCGACGTTGTGATTTCTTTATAAACTGAGTGAAAATAGTATGAAAAATGTTCAACACTACAAAGACGAATATTAAGGAGGAAATAGATATCAGTGTCGGTGGTATTAGAAAAAACAAGAAAAAGGAAAAAAATAGGATTTTAAATAATAAATATTTACGCACTAACATTCACTAGAATCAGCAAATGTGATAAGTTTGAAATTTTATATATGGTGTGTAACTAGCTATATGCCAAAAACTTGTCTTTATTGGCCATACATACATTCTTATATTTCGCCTTACATTGATCTCATAGGAAAACATGCTTTTATATTAAAATTTTATTAAATGTGGCTTAAATCTACAGTTAATAATCATATTTCAATATAAAAACCTAAATTAATTAAAATCTTTAAAAATCGTAATCGTGAGAAATTCACCCTCCGAGATTTTTTCAGATATTCATGTTTTAGGGTCCCTGGATGCAAAAAACAGCCTGTACGAGGCATAGCTCAAACACTAATTATCCGAGTGACATCAAATTTTGGTCAAAAATAAAGGGTCGTAAGAGGATGAAATGATTACGTCTTAGTGAAAATCCAATATGGCGGAACAAAATGGCGGCTTTTTAAATGTTAAAAAAAGTATTACTAAAAAGCTACTCATCCAATTTACTTCAAATTTTGCACAAAAATCAAGTATCACGTAGGAATCAACTGGTACAATTTTGGTGCCTATCCAAGATGGCGAATCAAAATGGCGGGTGAATAAGATATTTAAAAAATCAGCATGAAAAAAAACTACAAATTAGGTTGACTTCAAATTTTGTGCAAAAATTAAGCGTGATGTAGAGATGAACTAATAAAATTGTGGTACGAATGCAAGATGGCAGAGTAAAGTGGCGGTCTAATAAAACGTTTGTTACTGTGAAAAAATATCCCCTCTAGCTTTTACATGGCTTCTAGATGCTCAAAAACTAGTTTTCGCAATACCGTCGATCTGTGTGTCAGTCTGTCTGTCTGTCAAAATGAGGCACATCTAAAAAACTACTTATCCGATTGACTTCAAATTTTGGTCAAAAATTAAAGGTCTTATAGGGATGACCTGGAAACATTTTGGTAAATATCCAAATATGGCGGAACAAAATGCCGGTCTCGTGAAATGACAAAAAAATGTATCATTAACTAGTTATCCAAATTGCCCCAAATTTGGTGCAAATATCAAGTATTATTAGAAATGAACTGGTAACATTTTAATGTGAATCCAAAATGGCGGCTTTATAAAATAGTTGAAAAATTACCCTGAGAACACTGTTTATTAAATTAATTTCAAATTTAACATTAAGGGTGACATAGAAACAAACTAATAAAATTTTGATAGGAAATCGGAACAAAATGGAGACCAAATAAAATGTTTAAAAAACCAATTTAAAATTTTTCTTATTCAATAGAATTGATTCAATGGAAAATTTTTCACAAAAATTATATGTTATTTAGAAATAAATTGGTACGAAATCAACGTGACGGGACAAAATATCTGTTTTAAAAAATTGATGTGAACACTACTTATCCAATTTATTTTAAATTATGTCCAAAAGTCAAGTGTAGACTGGATAACAACTGGTAAAAAAAAAATTGGTTTTTGGCTCCCAATAAAAATATTTGGAAGTACAGTGTATGTATATGTGTTACTAAATGACTATATGCAGGACTAAATTGGTCACTTCTCTATTCCTAAGAAAGGAAAATATTGATAACGAGGACAGTTCCGGGTAAAGGGAATTTACCGATTTTTACTTCCCCCATAAAAGGGAAGTATTGTAATCCTGAAAAAATCACCCTCCGAGATTTCTTCAGATCTATACGTTTCAGGGTCCGTATATCACAAAAAACATGTTTTCACGATTCCGTCGGTCTGTCCCTCTATCTGTCTGTCGGTCTGTCTGTTCGCGGCATAGCTAAAAAACTACTTACCCGATCGAGTTCAAATTTTGGTCAAAAATTAGAGGTCTTATGGGGATGACCTGGAAACATTTTGGTAAATATCCAAATATAGCGGAACAAAATGTCGGTTTCGTGAAATGACAAAAAAATTTATCATTAACTAGTTATCCAAATTGCCCCAAATTTGGTGCAAATATCAAGTATTATTAGAAATGAACTGGTAACATTTTAATGTGAATCCAAAATGACGGCTTTATAAAATAGTTGAAAAATTACCCTGAGAACACTGTTTATTAAATTAATTTCAAATTTAACATTAAGTGTGACATAGAAACAAACTAATAAAATTTTGATAGGAAATCGGAACAAAATGGAGACCAAATAAAATGTTTAAAAAACCAATTTAAAATTTTTCTTATTCAATAGAATTGATTCAATGGAAAATTTTTCACAAAAATTATATGTCATTTAGAAATAAATTGGTTCGAAATCAACGTGACGGAACAAAATATCTGTTTTAAAAAATTGATGTGAAAACTACTTATCCAATTTATTTTAAATTATGTCCAAAAATCAAGTGTAGACTGGATAACAACTGGTAAAAAATTGGTTTTTGGCTCCCAATAAAAATATTTGGAAGTACAGTGTATGTATATGTGTTACTAAATGACTATATGCAGGACTAAATTGGTCACTTCTCTATTCCTAAGAAAAAAAAATATTCATAACGAGGGCAGTTCCGGGTAAAGGGAATTTACCGATTTTTACTTCCCCCATAAAAAGGAATGAATAATGCAATAAATTTGAAAACACTTAATATTGCCGAAATAGTTGAAGATAGGTATAGGACATTGAACATAAAATGTTTAGAATCTCCTAAAGAATCCAAAAATTAAATAATATCCGGGGTGTTGCATTTGAAATAAGAAAGTTGGCATTGACCACTGTTACAGGACACACCCTGTATAAAAAATTTTTATTGGAGAAAATGAGCAACTAAAAATACCAATCGACGGGTCCAAGCGTTTTTTTGAATACGCCCCCATTTATTTATTATCGAATTTATTCCATTTGGCTGATACACACTGTATGTGTTACTAAATGACTATATGCAGGACTAAATTGGTCACTTCTCTATTCCTAAGAAAGGAAAATATTCATAACGAGGGCAGTTCCGGGTAAAGGGAATTTACCGATTTTTACTTCCCCCATAAAAAGGAAGTATTGTAATCCTGAAAAAATCACCCTCCGAGATTTCTTCAGATCTATACGTTTCAGGGTCCGTATATCACAAAAAACATGTTTTCACGATTCCGGCGGTCTGTCTCTCTATCTATCTGTCGGTCTGTCTGTTCGCGGCATAGCTAAAAAACTACTTACCCGATCGAGTTCAAATTTTGGTCAAAAATTAAAGGTCTTATGGGGATGACCTGGAAAAATTTTGGTAAATATCCAAATATAGCGGAACAAAATGCCGGTCTCGTGAAATGACAAAAAAATTTATCATCACACTTCACTATTTGTAATAAGATGAAATATTCACAATGAGGAAAGTTCCGGGTAAAAGAAATTTTCCGATTTTTTTATATTGTGTTATAATTAATAACAGCTAGTTACAAACCATATAAAAACTCGAAGATAGATTTTAGTTGATAAAACTTTTATTAAGAGAATGGTCAACAAGATTTATTTAATAAAATTACACAAATTGAAAATTTTTTATGAAAACACAATTTATATGCTGAAATGATCGTCTGAAACGGTGAATCGTACGTCCATATGGTTACATATCGTTGTTTAATTGTCTATTTAAATTTAATATAATATATACTGTAAACAAAATGAATTTCTAACTTTTTCTTGGTTCTGCTAAAATTTAATTAACTTATAACGGTAGTTTTGTTAATTTGAAAAAACAAAAAAAATAATGATACATAGGTTGTCTTATTTAAAATACGAAAGTTCATATCATCCCAGGAAAAGTGCAACGTCCTGTATAAATAAAAACAAATTAAATTAAATTTTCAAAGGAAATAAACAAATTTCTATCTTCGAATTTTTCCTCTATCTTTTATCTCCTCGTTCCTTTATCTCCCGATACGGGTATCAAGCATGTTATTAACCGACTTCAAAAGAGGAGGAGGTTCTCAATTCGACCTGTATGAATTTTTAATGTTTGTTCGCGAATGCTTAAACGGCTTTGCCGAGTTTGATGAGTCAAACTCAAAATTGTAGAGAACGTTTCTCTGGTGGTCCCAAATATTTGATTTAAAATCCGTTCACCCGTTTTTTTGTAATAATAATATATAAAACACAGGTATAAGAGCGATAAACTAACAAACTAAAGCATTGTCGTGTGTAACAGACATACAACCCCATATGCCAAAATGTTTTTTTGCTATTCCGTTATGTAATTTTATGTATACAGGGTGGCCATGAAAATGTACAACCTCAAAATCCAGTATTTTACTTGAAATTTTCGAAAAACGAACATTCGGTATGAATAAAACTTATTAACCGACTACCCTCATTATAATTTGCATGTATGTATACAGGTGATGGTAAAAGAAACATGTGACAGTAATGTATATTAAAGTACACTACACAATAATTAACTAAGTAAACAGCTCTGATATTAATATTTAAATCATTTTTTTTATTTTTTTTAGTATAAAATCTAATTTTAATAGTGCGGTTTACTTTTCTATTTGTCACTTTTTGTATTATGTTTTATACAATTGGATATACATATACTACAAATTATAATATTCTTTAAAATGTAAGCTGTAAAAAATCACCAAAAAGTACGAAATAAAATATTTTTTTAACAAAATCACTGAAAAGTAAAACATAATGTTTTATTTATTCCTTAAATATAGACATTTTAATGTCGGTGCCCAAATAATGACTAAACAGTAATAATATGTATAAAAAAATATACATACACATATTACCTGTACTCACTAGTAACCTTAAACTTAGTAACCTAATACAGATTTTAATGTTTTTCAGAGAGGGTCACGTCACTATTTTGGAGTCGAACAATCGAGTAAATTTGGTCTCTGCTGGGGTTGGAGTTGTTTTATTGTTTATATTTAGTTTACCTAGGTGTATCTTCTATAACACGGCCGTCAATAAAATCTTCATGCACTAAACTAGCCAACAGTTGCAAATCCCCCAAAATATTTCTGCGCATGTATAGAAATGCGAATTAGTTATTGGTCTGTTTATAATTGTCTAGTAGGAAGTCAAAATTGCCATTTGACTTTGAGCTCAGCGATTGGATGGAAATAGCAGTTTGTGCTTGCGCAGTTCCGCAAAAGGGCCCCGAAAGCAAGTGATTCGGGCATCAGTTTTAAAAGATATAAGGCTAGCTATATATTTGGTTTAAATATAATATAATATAATAAACATACATTTTATTTCGTAATGGCTGGGTGAGGCTGCTTTGCGCGTTGACTTCAAAATGTCTATATTTAAGGAATAAAATGTTAGCGATTTCTATTTTTTTTAAATATATTTTTTTAGACACGCTGTACATCTACTACGAACATCTACTGGCTATACTTACACTAAATATTGTTAACTTACGGGAATAGTATACATCTGTATCTATAGGAGCGAACACTCCAGGAATGAAAACACCAGAATTAATATCATTCTGTCTGTCGGCCTGGGACCGATATTCATACTCGATTTGCTTCCACTGGTAGACTATTTTAAGATTAGGTGTCTCTGTATAGACTGGGGTCGGCAGGCTTGTAGAACATATTCCCAAAATGAAGCACAACCACTGCGTTCCTAGAAAAGATATTGAAAATAACATTATTTATCATAAAATTAAAATACAACATAGGAGTAGTACGAAAACTTTTAACGGCAGGAGTCAAATAAGAAACCATGGTTCTTGGGTTTATACAGTGTCGAATGGAAATTACTTTCCGACGTTTCGCGAACTCCCCTGAGCAGAAATGAGGTGTTTATACTTATACCTCACCGGTGCCCACGGACACGTGACTTACTGTGATTATTGGTTTCTACGAATGATAAAACTTGTACCCCGCATCTCTTTGAGATTTTTGGGGTTTTTGATGATTTCAACAGATTCTCTAATTCTCTCTTTATATTATCCCGAGGTTGGTGCAAGAATTTTGATATCTTTTACATCAATAATGTGTTCTGTTGCTGGTGTTCAGCGATAGCGGATTGACCAATTTGTTTCTCGCTTATACATATTTTATATACCTTAAGTCTAGTAGAGAAAGACCGTCCATTTTCACCTATATATTACTAATCTCAGGAGCAAGAAATTGTATAAACTCCTAACTAAATGTGATTGCATGATTGTGTGATGTATCATCTTCACAGAATGCTTGCAATTATATTTTTAGTACCTCGGATAAAAGTTAAAACTGCACTACTTGATGGTATGAAAGTATTATATTACCTAATCAAACGCCTAATATCTTCAGTGCAATGTCCATTTGATTTAAAATCATTTAAAAACATTTTTAAAAGAACATGAGGACAAGTTAATTAAAAGTCCCAGAAAAACCTGTATTTATAACATTTTATCTGACAAAAGCAATTAAGTAAAACTGATGTTTTTGGACAAGGGAAGCACCTGGTCTTTCATTTGCTGCATGTACGTAATAATTTTTAAAAACTGCTTCTAAACAACGATTACATTGTGCTATAGTTACAAAATTCGAATATGGCACACACTATTTTTTAAGTCTTTCAATTAAATTTTGATTGGTAATTTAAATAAATTATCATTTCTCTTCCAATGTTTCCTGTGTATACCCAAATAGACGCCCGGAGGTGGGGGGTGGGGGACAATTACACCAATTACGCTTGTTTGCCTTTTCATCACTTCTAATAAAGAAAAAATTCAGAATTAAGACATTGCATTCAAAATTTAACCTATAAATAAAATTTCTTTAACCAAATTTTTATAGTTTAATTGTAAATAGGTATTAGGAAAGGCAATTTGTTATGTTTATTTGTTAAAGAATATAGGTTTTAGAAAAATATATGTATACAGAGTTATTCAAAACTTCACTATATAAAGAAAATAGATATATTTATATTTAGTTTTTGAAATGGATCTATACGTTGTCGTTATAAGAATTTATTTTTTAGCTAAATAAATATCCTAAAACAAAATGTTTATTGGGGTATTACGCCACATCAAAAAACTAGAAACAAGCCAAGAGTTCGAAAAACTTCTCCTTTAGTATTAAATTGATGCTTACAGTAGTGATCCCCAATGGAAGTAGGACTCGAGAATCTGCAAAAAAAAACTAGTTTTTTCGGGAGAACGTTCAGGTGGATAGGTTATACAAAAAGGGTAATATTTTTGGTATTTTGCTTGTTTATGGTTTTTTGTAGTGATGTAATTGTCCAAAGAACATTTTGTTCTAAATCATGATAAGATGCTATAACATTTTTTTAATTAGCTAAGTAAATATTGCCTAAGATGCACAGTTGTTTGTTAACTATACAATTTTTCAAAACACAATATATGTTGCAAAGTTGACCTCATAAGCAAACATTTTTATGTCTAGCTGTATATTAAAGATGTATCCAAAATATACAGGAGGTGCACAGATTTTGTTTACAAATGGAAAACATTTTTTTTATTTATGCAATTATTAACATAATAACATAACATTTTCATAAAGAGAGGCTAGACTAGCTGTTGTGCACAAAATTAGAAACATATTGTGTCATCTTTTATTAACAAACCCAAAATTTCATTTATCTTAAATAGAGGAAACACCTAGAATTTTATTTTATTTTATTAAAATATTTAATAATCACATTTTCATAATTTTTTTTAACTATAAATTGATCAAGCAAAGATTTTATTTATACTTTTGAAAATTCTTTTCACATACTTTATTTTTGGAGGTTTATTTCTAATAGATTAAGCCTTCCTGATTTATGGTAAAAGAAAAACTGGGCTTAAAGTATTTCGTTAAAAATGAACTGCGTAAAAAATATTATATATTGTTAGTTTTATTGTTCAGGGTAAGTATACTATTAGAATTTTTTCAGGATAACAAATAGTGATTGGCTTTCAAAAGTTCAATTCTCAAGTAGCATGTAATATACCTGAGTTCAACTATTTTCGAGGTTGAACTGAAAATTCGATTGCCTCAAGTAAGGTAGCCTCTTTGACCGGTCAATAACTTTTCAGTTTTGCACCGGTCAATTGACCAAGCTTCAGTTTTGCACCGGTCAATCGACCAAGCAATTTGACCAAATATTATTTTGAAAGAAAAATATCCGAAAGTAATACATTATTCATATTTAGTGTTAGGATAAGAACCATGCGAACATGAAAGTTGAATATTATAAAAAAAATTCTAATATGAAACTAAAGGTGGATTAATGAACTTTCTTTTTTCATTTTCTTGACTTTTACCTGTAACTTTAGTAACGGAATAACTTTTTCCATAATAGCTGACCGTGTTCACGTTTTTAGTGACTAATGACTATAATTTTATTCTTAAAATTGACCCATGGCTTAATTTGTAGAATTAAAATATAAAATTTAAAGTTAAAAGCTATAAGAAATCATGGTTCTTGGGATTAGACCGTGTCAAATTGGAATTACTATCCGACGTTTCGCCTTCGATTGCACAAGGCATCTTCAGGGATCTTTACTCCACGAGATCTGAACACTGTGTTCAACTCAGTGTTCAGATCCCTGAAGATGCCTCGTACAATCGAAGGCGAAACGTCGGATAGTAATTCCAATTTGACACGGTCTAATTCCAAGAACCATGATTTCTTAATTGACCAAAGCCGTGAAAGCTTCCGTTCCAAAATAACCTGTGGAAACCAAAAATTAATTCGTAGACCTCGCTAACAACGAAAAATCTGGATTAAGTATGCAAATTTGTCACTTCTAAAATTGTCACACATTTGAAATAGATATAGAAACAGATAAAATACAATATAAAAAGATAAAAATAAATTAATTTTAATGACTGATGGTTAAAACTAAGCACTAAAATAAGAGTTAAAATCTGTACGTGAACGCTTAAATGTTAAGGTTTAACTTATCCTAATTACTAATACCAGAACTTAAAAAAACCAACTTAATAAATTACTTTTAAATATTTTATAATAAACAACGCTATACAAATTTATTTCATAAAACTAGCTTTAAATCTAAGATGAACTAAACAAACTAAACTGCAAATTAAAATATCTAAACACTTAAAAAAATCAGAGATGGTCGGGATACATTTGTCCGTCTAATAATTTTTCTGTGGTCAAATTGCCCACTCATTTGACCGGCTAGTTGACTAGCGCACCATTCTAGTCTCAAGCGATATTCGGTGGAAATCCATATACTCCAGTCTAAATAGGCTTTCGATTTCCATTAGTTTCCAGGAAGGTGGAAATGATTTTATTTCAATTTAGGCATATCAAATAAGAGTAGTACGAGTTTGCGAGGGTTTTAGGAGACACTTTTTTATCTTTCTAGCTTATAACATCCAAATGATTCATCGCAGAGAAAATTTCTCACTTACTAAAATTAAAGAGCATTAAGTTCGTGGAATGAATTTTTTAATTATTAAATTTGCTTTAGCGGTTTGGTTATAATCAGCAGTTAAAATTAAGTAAAATATTTCTTTTCGGCTAAAAATGCGTTACCCTCACTTTCAAATGTCTGTGACTCGAAAACACCCATTCCAAGTGAAGAATGAACATAAAATACGATAGTTCTACAACATCAAATTCTACATTTAGTGAGCATTCAACTTTAAAATGTTTCATTCTTACGCATAGATACACGCAAAAAACCAAATGCAATCTTAGCGCTCATTTTCCGATCTTTGACGTTTGAAACCATAATCAACCACATTCGCACTAGAACGATGAGCGAGCGTATATCTTCAAGAAACGCAGAAAAACAAAATTAGGCTTTTCAATCAATCAAAAAACGAATAAATAACATTTCCGTCTGGTATCCGACTTCCACACACGGTTTATTATTACGATAATAAACCTAAATAACAATAAAACTAAACAAAAACAACTCCCTTAAAGGAGGCTCGAGTCCCGACCATCTGATGATTTTATATGAATGTATTTAAGAAAAGTTGATCCATAGGACATTAATATATAAATAAAAATATTATTATTCCTTTATCTCAGGAATATTGTTCCGGGACATTTTTGTAATAAATAATTGTTCTTTAAAATATTTGCAGCACAAGAATGTAATAACAACCTAAACTGGTGACTAGAAAACATTCCCCTCAAAAATTTTTAAGTGAAACCAATCAAGTTTAATCAAAATCCTAAGTTAGTGATTAAGAACCGAGATAATTTAACTGCAGATCCTGTGAAAGACTTTTTCAAAAAGCTTTTGAAAAGTAAAAGGACTTTGCGTAGATGCTTCCCAGCTGGCACTAAAGTAGCTGTTACTGTTTCCACTACTTCTCTTTAAGGGTTTTTACGTATTTATTACTAATAAACCTACTATATGTCAATGACCACTTTGGGTTACACGTTTTTAAGTATTATATATGTATTTGTTACTGCGAATAATACTTTATTTTAATTTTCTATGTAAAGTAATTATATAATTATTACTGTCAAGCAACTACTTACGAAATTGACTCCAAGGTCGTCATTTCTTGTCACTGACATTAGTAATTTTTCAAAGTAACTGCATCTAATCTGTTTACAAAATTACTACTTTTAAGAATAGTAATAATTTGATTTGAACAACCTTTCTGAACCTTGCAGCGACTACTCCAATTCGTCCAAATGTACTTTAAACTGGCTATTACCAGCCTTTATTCTTCGGTTTTTATACTTCTTAGAAGTAAGAATTACAGTAATTATTTACTACAAGGAAACTATTACCTCTTGTACTTGAGGTTTCGGAGATAGAAGGCGCTGGTACGAGATTCGGTCTACAGTGACTTTATAAGGACAGTGGTTTAAATGGGCGCAAACATATTATTGCTAGTTTTTCACAAAACATGACTAAATTAATCTACTTTAACACATTAATATAAGAAAACTGGATCAGTTAAAAGGTTAATCAAAGAAATTATTATTAATTTCATTCTACAAAGAGTAATATGGCGCAAAAAAAATTCGAAATTTACTTTACACTGACAACCTCTGTCAGCGTCGGTTGTAAACGTAGGGATATGTTAATGCTTTACTAATTAATCTATGTGAACTAGCTAATGCAAACTTACTTTTTTATTTAGATTTTTAACAAATAACACTGTTTGTGCAAGTGATTAATGACAGTTGTCTCCCAAGTGAATTTAGTAATGTAGTATACATTGAAGAAGGCCTACAAAATAAAGTTTCTTTTATGCTAATCTTTGAGAGCTTCTACCTCAAATTGGTGTGCTGAATAAAATAAAACATACAATAAGACATGAAAAAATATTGTTTTTAACAGCAAAATAAAACCAAATTATAATAATGTGCAATATTTAATAACTTAAACTGAAAATATTTACCGTCAGAGTAATTTATAAAATCATCACAAACACTTTATAATTACAAGCAAAAATCAGGTGAACCAGGCTTAAACACGTTTCTTCATATGGCCAATGACTTAGAACTTAACGTTTGAATCAATATTTATTTTAATAGTCACAAAAACTAATAAACTAATATACTAAAACAAGAAACCTCATAAGAAATCCACGTAGGCAAAAAGTAAAGAAAACGATTTTAGCAGCAATATGGCCGAACCAATCAAAAATTGGCTACCCTATTGTCACCACCGTCCTTATAAAGTCACTGCAATTCGGTATACAGCCATTGAACTCCATTATATTCGGTTCGAATTTGTCGAGTAACAAGTTTTTTTTATAGAAAATTAAAAATATCATAACTTGGTTATGTCATACCTGAACAAAACAACATAAAGCGATATTTTAAGGAAACACCATAACGTACCCCATTAGTCTTCAAGACTTCAAAGTAATTGGGTATAAGTGACAGCTGCGTATTTGAAGAATACAAAACTTTAAAAGCGTATGGGGACAGTCGTAGAGCCTTGATTTTAAGTAATATTCTCAGGAAAGAAATGCAGCTAACTTCAAAGTAAAAATCCAATAGAATGCCATTGTTTACTTTTATCTCCCCTATAAATATTTAGCTATGATGTTTATTTTTGTGAGTATAAATATTAAAAATGCATACACATTAAACATCACGTTAAAAATAGAATCCCTCTTTATAATAAGATATTTAAAGATAATTACTATTTAAACCAAAGTCCAAATTTAAATTTTTGAGATTTAAATTGGCCGATATATTTGACCAAAATGTATAGAAAATTAACGAATTTTAACGGCGCGACATTTTTTTACGACTATATATTCACCTGATAAATTGCCTGCTTTTTAATTTTAGGTCCTCAGCATAGCTAGAAAACTAAAACTAATAACGTATCCCATATACACCATTTTCCCAATTTGAGTTTTTGTAGTCGCTATAACTGATCTGTTTGTATTAAAAAGAACCATACATATTTTTCAAACGGATTAAATAAAGACAGAAATAAGGAACTAACAAATAGGGTGAATTATTACTATTCGGGTACTTAAATGGAACCACACATTTCCGTACTATCTACGTAATAGTCACAATCACAATTACATGTTATTCCCGAAATAGTTACCCTAAAATTGTTCCCCATTTTGGTAATACGTAGTCTGAGCTTAAATAGAACGTGGCGACACCAAGTTCCGGTTACTTCATCGAAAATACTTGTGGTAACGTATTCATGCCTAAAAGTGCTACTTGGGAATTAGGATTAAATAAAACCTATCAAAACTTGTTTTAAACCATCCTTTAGGCGGCGTTGACTTTGATAATTTTTAAGTGACTGATATGACTGTACTTTCCCCATTTTACCTTCTCCATTACTACGCTCAAAACACTGTCTTATATCAGTAAGATTTGTCTAATAAAAAAATCTACGTATCATAATTGAGACCAACTTTCTGGTTTTGTTTCAATATACAATATGGCTATTTTCAAACCCAGCTACTTTTCTCCCCTTTTTGAGTGCTCCAGACTGGGGAGTACTCTCTACCATTTAGGTGAGTCCAAGAGACTCTCCGTCTTCAGTTAGCCCTGAAATAATCACCCGTGTACAAGATAGATCTTTGGCTTTAGGTTATAAGAGAAACCTTTATATAAGAATAAACCCATCCAGGTGTTCAAACGCCTTATTACACACCGCAAACGAATTTGCTAGTGAAAATATCTCATTAAGGATAATTAAAACAACTTGTAAAGCCGATCCCGAGGGTTTACATGATGAAATAAAACACCAAAGATTTCCTAATGAACTGGTCAGCCGAAGAAGCTCACCTTTGCTTCATATTCATTGCAATAGCCCACTCGAACTAAATCAAAACATAATTAGTAATCAGAAGCCTAGATCATTGTCACCAGTATCACTTGTATCAATGGATTTTAATACACCTATCGGAACTTATAGCTATCCCAAAAAACTTACCTCTATTGCAAGTCAGTCAGTCCATTTCAACTTGAGATTTTTTAGAGAGCAAAATACTACTCCCATCAGGTTGGCGTGTTTGTCCCAATTTAAACAATGCTAATTTTACCCCAAATTACCATAATTTTCTTGCGATTATAGAACAGAAATCGAAGCGAGAAAAATTGCTATTCCGAAACAGGAAGAGCGAGAGGCGAGAGTGAGATAAAAGGGGCAAGCCAGGTGGCTCCTAAAAGAGGTCCTAGCAGTTTATTTATAGAATGTCTGGAAAGAAAGGGCACGCTAGGTAACTTTTTCACCGAGTTCAAAAAGAAGAAGTACTGTAATTGTAGTGTCCACTCGATAACATGACAAATATCCCTTGGAAAACTGAAGTAAAAATTTACAATTCTTCACATAGGACCAACTAGGTATTAAATTTAAACACATTTAGTTATTATTAATTATTATAATACATTATTTTCAAAGTTGGATTATTACTTTAAAAAATAATGTAATGTAATTTGTATTATAGGGTTATACTTCACGACATAGCTATACCAAACAAGGAGGTCCTAACCTTCCAATCTTTTATATTACTTAAAAATACCTGGCCACTAATCATATTACACTTGTTATTAAAAATTGACAATTTGCGATTTCTAAATTTATATATATATATATATATATATATATATATATATATGTATATATATAGATATATGGTTCGATTTAGGCAAAACAAATTGCATCTTAGTTTAGTTAATATAACTTTAAACGTCATATTTTTTTTTGAAACATAGAAAAATGTCTATCTAAAGTACCTTCATTAGGTTAATTATACATTAATGTAAATTTTTCTTTATAGGTTCTGTAAAACTTAAATATGGATGTTGTAAGACTTGTTTAATATAATAAACATAGGCATGTATGTAAGCATACATTTATACTTAGCTGTATAGAATTTTTAGGTAAAATGTATTTCCCTATTTACTAAAATTAAATTAGGAACATCGATATTTATAATGATAATGTATTTTGTCAGATCATAAAAAAAAACATTGGTTTATTAGCTATATTGGAGACTTACGTGATAATTTTGGTGGATCAAGTTGCCTTGGTTGCTGTTGAGGAGCATCAAATGTCCTTTCTCTCCGATAAAATTGATATCCAAAATTGTAGCAGTTAGATAAATGCACACACAACAAAATAACGAAATTTATTACTAATAATGGTTTCTTCATATTTTTGTAAGTATATCAAGTAAAAAAATTCTAAATAGTAGGTATTCTAATTTAAGCTTCCTAAAAAGCACTAAAATAGTTACGCATGGCGATGGACGATTTTTGTTTGCTTACTAATGTGTGAACAAACTATAAATGATCGGAAGAATTATCCTATTGTTTGCTTGATTTAAATGATTGGGCAGAGTCTATGGTAAATAAAACATTTGTTTTGCTGATATTTATTCTAATTTATTAGATTTTTTACATAATCCCTCAGACATGCCATTCACGTATGAGACTAGGCGTTGGCTAAACGGAAAAGATAAACTAAATAATACTATAGGTATTATTCACTGACATGAAATTTTAATATCATTTATATTTATATCAGATTTGAGGAATTAGAATTAAATGAAGGACAAAATATTTTTTTTGATAACTGATTTTAAAGTTAAATATCAAAATCTAGACAATATATAAATGCAAAGGCCTGGTGATACTATTGTGTTTAGTATGAATAACACCATTCAATGTATAAAACAGCTTTAAATGAAATTAATTGTTACTCTCGAGTAACAAAACCGCCCTCCATTGACTCAACTTTGGATAATAAGCCTTTAACTTTAATACCCTATTTTAATAACCTTAGGTTTTACCAAAATCGCATTTTGCCTTTTCATAGCTTATTGTTCCGTTTGAAGACTGTCTCCAATTTTAAGTGCCATAATGGCGTCTTGTTTGCAACTTGTAACTAACAGAGAAACTCGTTGACACTTAAATCTGTAGGCACGCACTGCGTTGTAAGTTGTATCGTGACCCCCTCTGGTGGTTCGTTAGACCAAATTTGATCCGATCTTGTTGGAATGATTTTACGTGCGGTCCTATTTTGTTTTGTATAATAATATTTTCCATACTGCTGATATGTTAAGAGCATCGTCTTTGTTTAGTTAACTATTCTTTTCTGTTTCACGAGCTTCTCTTCTTGTGCGGGTTTTGTAGTGTTTTATATTTGCTATTTGTTTTACATTTTTAAAATTAATTAGGTATGCTGTTTTCTAGTGATGCTAAAAGAGAATTGATAATCGTTTGTTTTTCATGTTAGTTTTATGTTTTGAATTCGTGCAGACATTTGCCGATTTGTTTGTTCTTCATACATTTTATTGCAATAGGCGCATGATATGATATAAACTTTACGGCTTTAAAATATTATTTTACCTTTGAGATTTCCGACTAGGTTAGTTACTGTTTGCTGAAGCATAAAAATAGTCGGGATGTTATATTTTCCTAAGACTCTTCCAATTTTGTCATAAAGTCCTTTTACGTACTGAATTATAATTTTTCGAAAGTATATTCTGTACAAGTCTCGTCTTCGCTCCACCTCGGATCAAGCTTTATTAGCTGAAACTGGCCAACTACCCCTAAATGTAAGAAGACAATATTTAGGAGACAATTTTTTGATTAAAAAAATGTACTAAAATAACAATTTTCTTATAAGCAAAGTCGCAGGCAATGGATTCATAAAAATTCTTTACCTTGGGCTAATGCCCTTACTGACACAGCAGGGTTTTGTAAAGATATAGGCAAAACCGATAAACTTGCTTTTTCCACTAGGGATTTTGATATTCTTTTATGCCATGTTAGTATTGATTTTTCTCGATATAATGAATCTGCCTACTGCAATATATACAGATGGATCTACATTACAATACATTCGTGGTATAAATCACATCAGTGTTTAAACACGCTATTTGCCAGGCTCTGAATTACATTGTAAACCAAGGTAACTCGCGGATAAGATATGTAATCCTGTCCGATTCTATGTCTTAAGGCAATTAAAAATAGGCTTAAAACGTTTCTAAAAAACCCATTTATTTTTAATATAAGTTTAAACTGCGAACATTGGCACAAAAGGTGGTTAAAGTATCCTTTGTTAGGGTTAAAGGTCACGCAGCATAAGAGGAAATTAAAAAGTTGATACATTTGAAAAACAAGCCATTCAGGAAGGTATAGCATTTCCTGAATTACAATATTATAATGATTTTCCTTATCTCGGAGAAAATATTCACAATATGCCAAAAATATTATATGCTGATTACAGCAGTATTTATTAACTTTTGTCAGAGCAATGTTTGGACATGGAAATCTGAGGTCAATGTTGAATAAGACGCATTTGGCTGACAACCCCCTTCTGTTTATGCGACAAAACTAGTTACGATGATTTAAATCACTGGATGATTAGCTGCATTTACAGAAACTTGCTAGACAGGCCAGTTTACCAGTTCGTGCTGAAAGGCTGATTACACTGGTAAGGAATGATAACCGGTTATATAATGTTTTTATTGCAGTGTTTGTATATATGTGTGATATACGGTTATAGTTTATGTACCTCTGTAATCTAAACCAATTATATATTCCTATCATTTGTGGTCTAGCTACTTATATGAGTCTAATAATTAAAGTCGCTCAGACAGACCCCTGCGACGTGAAGTAAGTGTCCCTGTCCTTAAATATATCGTTAAATTCGTTTTTTTTGGTCCGTGGATAATCAGAGGATTGTCGTGTATGAAACATGTGACTGCTAAGTATAAATATTGTCAGGTTTAAAAGCCGTTTTCTTCTTTTCTCTGGTTTGGTATGGTGGCTGTACCCCAGCAAAGCCAAAAAAAATGCTACCCCTTTATTGTTGTTGGCTTTTCAAAGCCAAAAAAAATTTTGTACATTCGCCTTTATTTGAAGCGCCGCTTCACCTACATTTTTCAATCAATTTACTTAAAAATAAAAATATTTTTAACATATTAGGCATTTTATAATCTGCATTTTTATTATACAAATGTAGTATGTTTTATATAAATTCACTTTATTTACTTAATTATACCATTACTTTCTATCAAAACAAGTGCGTTATATACTCAAAAAAATAATAATGATTTAAAAACGTAGCGCGTTGAACACTTTTTCATAAGAGCGACCCGTTGAGGAATCACAATCAGCAGTAACAAATTCCGCATCAGACTCCCCCCGCACGCCGTCTTTCGCGCTTAGATTTGTTTACGGCAGTTGATAAGGCAACGCAATGGTGAATATCCGTAAGTCAAATAGAGATGGGAGCGGCATAAAACTGCTGCTGCAGGCGCTTGTTCGCTTTTTATAGAATTAATGTAAATTAGCGCGTTCGGATCAGGAGGAGGAAACAAAAAAATATATTTAAAATCTTAAAAATTCATATTATTTCCCCTAAGTATCAAAAAACGCTCCAAAACTATGTGTAATTAACATCATAAAAAGTGTTAAAAAAATAGCCTTTTTGGGCGTGGCACACCGGAAAATTATAGCCTGGGGCGCTGTCCACCTAACTATGCTGCCCTTTAGCCGTTCTTAATTTCATGAGCCGCCGCTGGGTCTTTTTTCCTTTAATTCCTAGTGTTGTGCCTCGGGTTCTATAAGGGGCTAGAATCTCAAGTTAAGTGTGTCAGCCACTAACTGAACTTGCAATAGATGGTGATCTGATTTGGCATTTAAACTTGGTTCTATAGTTTGGTTTCATGTAAACTGTGAACTTTCCTTCGAATTTCCTTGTAATTAAAAAATCTAAAAATGGTAGTTTTGTTTCCTGTTCCACTGTTTAAAATTCGGGGTGAATTTCGTTTAACTGTGTTAGAAATATATAGAAATGCTCTTGATCATGGAGCTATACAATAATGATGGGGTTTACGTAGAGTGTTGATTTCAAACGAGCGTTTTTAAGAGCATCTTTTTCGAAATAGACCATGCAGAAAGTTTACTATTTCTGGTGAACTCATTAGAGCGCTATAGGTTTGCCGATATGGATTTTCAAAAATAAAATAAGTGTGTTTAAAGCAGTGCTAATAAATTCTTGAATATGTATTTTTTCTAATTTTTAATTGTTAAAAGATTTAGTGCACTTACATTATACTGCATTATGTCTGTTTTCTATATTTTCGTGTAAACAGTAGAATTTGTGCACTTACATAGCATTATGTCTGCTTTCTATATCAACTTTTCCCTTGGGATAATATTTTGCGTTATATCTTCCATTTATGTTTGGAGCCTTAATTAACTTTTCGTCGTTTTTACTTCTCTCGCAAAAGGAATGTATTGTAATCGTGAAAAAATGACCCTCCGAGATTTTTTCAGATCTTTTCGTCTCGAGGTCCCGAGATGTCGGTATTTCGGTTTGTCTGTTTATCTGCCTGTCCGTCCACGTTATAGTCAACAATTAAGGGTTACATAAGGATGGCCTGAAACGTTTTGGTAAAACTCCAATTTGGTTAAACAATATGACGGCCTAGTAAAATGTTAAAAAAATTATTACTAAAAACCTGTTTATCCAGTTTACATTACAGTATTATGTAGAAAACAGATGATAAAATTTTGGTAAGAATTCAGTAATAAACTATTTTAATTTAGCCTGAAAAACTACTTAATATATTGATTTCATTTATGCAAAAATTAATTGTGGCATAGAGATGAACTGTTAAAATTGTGGTACGAATTAAAGTTTGCGGAACAAAATCCTGAAAAAATTACCCTCCCAGGCTATACATATCTTCACGTTTTACTGTCCATATATATCAAAAATATGTTTTCTCAATTCCATCGAATTCAAGATTGCCAAATAAAATAGCGGCCCAATAACTTATAAAAATCAAGGTGAAAAACTATTTAATAGATTAATTTTAAATTTTGTGCAAGCATCAAGTGGAACATAGAGATAAACTGGTAAAATTGAATTCAAACTTCCTAAATGACTATGTGAGGAATTAAACTGGGTCACAGTTGATAATACGTAATGAAAGGAAAAATTCATAACCAAGGAAGTTCCGGGTAAATGAAATATATCGATTTTTTTATGTTTTTGATTGGGTCTCAGTTTACCGGTTCATAGGATTCGTTTTGGAGGGTGCCTTTCATCTTTTTCAAGAAGCCTTCAATGTTTATGACTAATGTATAGTATAGTGTGTATCTGTGACTGCTGAAATGATTAAGTCTTTATTATTTTTCAGATGCTTGAGAGTTTTTTATTCACCAGTTTTTAGATTTGATTTTGGATTCTCGTTAGTTTTTAATTTCCTTGCAATATTTTATCTAATATATTTGGCGACGTCTTCTGCTTTGCTGCTTGGGGTTGCCTCTACATTGGCGATGATGTCTCCTGTCTGAACTTTGTTCGGAGATTTGATGAATTTGAATCCTTTGGTTAGGGCACTTTTTTCGTCTTCTGAGAGAGGCGCCAGTTAAAAATATTATAAAAAAACCTGAATAATATATTTTCGATGGCATTATAAAGTATGTGATGGATTTGTGAAACCCAAGCTTGTGGGACGTGCTCGACCTGAAAAAATCCTTTTTTTTTCTAAAAAAGAGTGAGCTCTTGGCCTGACGCCTGCTTGGTGGAATAGCACAATGGACCCCAGTGAGTCTAAGTGCTGCTCTTGTTGGGCTCTCCGGGATAGATTTGGTTACCTAATGTAATTTGTTCTCGTAGAAGCACGTCACTAGTCTTATTTAGAATATTATTTACTCATCTTGTTTTCAAATGTTAGTGTTAAATTGTTGTCACGATATCTTATGAGAAAGTTAAATCACTAATAATTGTTTACACACGGGTTCTCAGTTTCTCAAATCATTTGTTTACTGTGTAGTTTCTCCTAAACATCTATTTTCATTTTAGAACAAAAAAACTGCGCTTCATTTGGTTCATCCCTGTTATCGGCAATTATCAAATCGTT
Organism: Kuschelorhynchus macadamiae; assembly: GCA_030620095.1. Lineage (NCBI taxonomy): Eukaryota > Metazoa > Arthropoda > Insecta > Coleoptera > Curculionidae > Kuschelorhynchus > Kuschelorhynchus macadamiae. The sequence continues at coordinate 57,672 of JAUTXW010000791.1, forward strand.
CCATAGACGAAATCTTTGTTATATGGTTCTATGGTCGCCAAAATTTAGTTTATTTCAGAACTCAAAAGAGGATAGAAAAAAACCAACCCGAACAAACACATATTAAAATGCCGAATTACCACTAACACCATTATTTCAAGCTCAAATTGCCTCACGGAATCTGAGACAGACGAACTAAAACAAATTTAAACTGCCTTAGAAAATGTGGCTTTAATGAAAACCATTAGGAAAGCTATTAAACCACAAGAAAAATCTGCTAAGTCAATAACAAAGAAGAACTAACCGAACATGAGTTATATTTTATTATATTATTGTTATATATATATCAACTCAATTTTTTTTTAAATGAAAAGTTACAATTTACTTAAAATGCCCGTTAACATCAATTACTTCAGCTTGACTGACTGGCAATGGCGTCCGCAACTGGTCTTATGAGATTTCATGCTGACGTTGCAGGATTTGGACTTGTTTTGTTGAGCATGTTTCTTCTATCTTCTATAAGGTGGCTCTTCACGTAATTCCAACCCCATAAAATTCAACTTTAAGGGTTAGCGATAAAGTTGAACATGTGGTATTGGTATGTCTTCAGCGGCTGGTTCTGCTTGTGTCGACTTCTTGACACACCTTGTATATAGTAACTTTTTATAGCATATATAACAACATGCTATAATCAAAAATAAATACATTAGTAACAAATAATAAGTCCAAAAATTTGGAATTCAATAATTGGGTCCATTTAGATATTTGGCTCGTTTTGTAAGATTTGGCTACTTATGGAATATAAATTGTCGAGTTCAATGTCGTCCAACTGGACTGAGAAGTTCGATTTTTCTTCGGGTTGATTAAGTTCGATGTTTGGGAATAGGATTGATTGGCTATTGATTCCTGATTCTTCAGTACTAAAGATTCCCTGTGTTGTCTTTAGTTTGCAATTCCTTGGAACATCGAAAATAATTTAATTTAAATTAAATAATATAACATTTTCCATTCGTCGAAATAGTCCTATGTCCTATAAATTGGCTTGTTTCTTCAATACGTTGGAGGTTAGACTTGGTCATTGTTACATGAATTTTTCTGCAAGTAGAGGTATATTGGCCGTGTTGTAGTTGGATTTCGCAAGAATACTCATTTTTCTTTCCTTGAAGGTTTGTTCCTTTACAAATAAACTTTTGAGGGCTGATTTTCTTGCAGGGATCGCTTGTAAATGTGTAGTGCAACTCATTTTTTATTAAATATTTATTTCGCGGGATTATCGCCCTAAACTAACCTTTATTAACTGATTAACTGATAACTGAGTTATTGATATTTTTAGAATGTAATTAATTACATTATTTGAAGTGTAACATTCCATATCAATTATTTTTTGAAATAGAAAGGTGTTTTGTAACTTTTAACGGTCATTGCTTGTTATCTAGTTGTTTTTCAATATTCAGAAGTTCCTTATACAAGTCATTCGTTTTATTTTTATACTAAGATTCATAATATTAATTATAGCAAAAGAAATTGAATTTTCGACATCTTGCAAAATGGCGTTAATTATTTCATAGAGATTAATTATTAGTTGATTCAGAAAATCTATTATCAAAAGCGACAGTCCTTGTGAACCTTCGATGAATTTAAAAATTTGTTCTATTTTATTTTCCAAGATTCGTTTGTTTTCTCGTATCTTTTTGACCGTGCTCTTAAACTGATTTATAATATTCAGTGAAATAGCATTTTGCTGATTTATATTTTTTGCTAACTTGTTTATCTTGAAGGCATCTAAATTGCCGCTAATTGATTTAAATATAGAACTTAAGCCATTAATTAAACCACGTTTAATTCGTTTGGGAAGGGGGAGTATTTAATTTGTTTTAGTTTCCACCTTTTTTTTATTGGCCTTAATATTTTAAAACAACTAGAAGTTTCATTTTTATATTCATTATTTAATTCTATAGATCTAGAGAGACGTTCTGTTTTGCTATTTAATAAATTAATTTCGTCAATTATAGGGTTTAAGTCATAAAAATGTAATAGTGTGTATGTCGAGCCCCGAGCTTTTGCATTTCCTATTTTTATATGAATTATGCGGTATTGCTGCTTAAGTTTCTTACGGAGATATTTTCTTGAAAACCAGCGATGAGCGTTGGAAATCTACAATAAGAATACTTAATGAGTTGCGTTCGTTTGCGAGGCCTTTTTAAGTTACTCATGTGTAACTTCGGCTCGGTTTCCGTAGAAACTGTTTTTCTATTTTTGGATTACTTTTTCTTATTTTGGCTTATTTTTTCATTAATTTGTGAATATATTTTTGTTCGTTCTTTATGATCGTTTACGGAGTATTTGGTCGATCTTAATGCTGACTATCGTCTGACTATCGTCTGACTATCGTCGGAGATATGCCCAATGATTACATCTATAGGTTTTAGTTTCGTTACCGAATATATACAGTGGTTATATGCTAATATTGCATATATCATTTTTAGATTTTAAAATCCACGGGTGTTACGAATATTTTCTAGTATAGTAGAGTGAAGGCGTTCGTCGATACCACTTGAATTTGGATAGTTTGGACATATAATAGCTATCCACAATTGTCAAAAACTTTTTTGAATTTTTCTACAGTGAAGACATCCATATGTATTATTTTAAATGGTCTACTCGCAGTAGGGGTTATGTTCATTTTTACTTTGACTGGGTTTCGTTCACATTTACATTGTTGGCATATTTCGCATGTATTTATGTATTTATTTTTTATTCTACGTTCAGTTTCTTCAATTTCGCGGTGATTTGTTTTACCTTCATGATATTTTTTTATGATCTCCTGAATATCTTTTTTATTTGTTACATCAAAGAGTGCATACGGCATCGTTTACGTAGTTTACGTAGTATTTAATTTTAAGGATGGCCATTTAGAGTTTTTGCGTACTATTTCGCAAATCCACGTTTTCAAAATAGAGGTGGTATTGTACATCGGGTATGATGTAATCTTTTATAAAATGTACGATGTCACTTTCAAAGTTATTTTGCGATAATTGGACATTTATTTTTATTTAACCGAATTATAGTTTTCGGTTTTGCCGGAGAAAGCAATAGAGTTTTTATTATTATTTCATTTGCACCGTAATTAACAGGAGACTCTGTTATCGGGATACCTACAATGGGGTTTTGTTCTGTATTACTATGCACTATTGCATCATCGTTACCTTCAATGTTATTGTCTACGTTGTTATCTTCATTTACTGTACTAAAGGAGATTCATTTCGTTCATTATTATCGAGTTGCACGGTAAGTGAAGCGTTATCTAAATCAGGGTTTTCCATGACAGAATTTTCTACTTTGTATTGTTAGAACTAGGTAGCTTACTAAGTGACGGGTTATCTGGATTATTGTTTGACAGGTCAAATATGTCATTTGTATCGTTGGCATGAATTTCTATACGTGGCAAGGCGTCGGCCTTAGTATTGAGTTTGCCTTTTTTATAGAATATTTTGTAATTAAATTCTTCGAGTTTGATACTCCATCTTAAAAGTTTTAAACTTGGGTCTTTTGATGAAAATAATCATTGTAGACGTATCAATACCGTATAAATAAGGACGGAAGTATTTTTTTGCCCATACAATACATAAATGCTCTTTTTCTATAGTACAATAATTTTGTTCGCTATCGTTTAATGTTCTCGATGCATAAGCTATCGGAAGGTCTTGTCCAATATGCCCTAGAGAGGACTGCTCCTAATGCTACATTACTGGCATCGGTTGTTAAATTAAATGGTTTTGAGAAATCGGGATACCTAAGTATAGGGTCATTAATTAATAGGATTTTACATGGTTCAAAGTATTTTAAAAATTTCTCCTTAGATATAATTACTGCGCCATCTTTTACACATTTTGTTAGGGGCTGTTAGTTTAGCAAAATTATTAATAATTTTTCTATAGTATAGTAATAAACCTAAGAATCCTTTGATTTGTTTAGTTGTTTTTGGAATAGGGTAATTTTTTATGGCTTTTACATTATCAGAGTTTGGTTTTACTCCTTCGGGGGTAACAATATGTCTTAAATAAACTACTTCCTTTCGAAGGAATTCTGATTTATCTAAATGAACCTTAAAATTGGTTTCGCGTAAACGCTGAAAAACACCGCGTAGTTTTTCGATATGTTCTTGTAATGATGTAGAGTATATAATTATGTCTTCTTCATTTTCCATTTTGTAAACCTACAAAAACATTGTCTATTACACGTTGAAATGTCGCGGGGGTATTTTTTAGTCCGAATGGCATACGTAAAAATTCGTAATGACCATTTTAACAACTAAATGCAGTTTTTTGAATATCTTTTTTGTCCATTTGTATTTGATGGAACCCGCTTGCTGAATCGAGGGTAGAGAAGTACTGACACTTGCCTAACTTGTCTAGGAGGTGTGTAATATTCGGTAATGGATACAGTTGGTTTATCGTTCATTCATTGAGACGACGATAATCTATGACACATCTAAACTTAGTTTGGCCACTTGCGTCAGGTTTTTTGGGCATATAGGGGAAGACTAGGCCTAATAATATTCTGTGCTAGCTTTTTTTTTATTTGGTTTTTCACTTCTGTCTTGTGGATCAGGGGATAACGATAATTTTTTGAATAGATGGGTGTTTCTTCGAATGTTTTAAATTCGTGTTCTATTTCATTGGTAAATGTTAATGGTTCAGATTCATTATAAAATATGTCAAAATATTCCCTACATAATCTTCTTTTCTTTCCTCATGATTCATATGCTCCGTGCGAATTAATTTAGAAATGTCAAAATTGATTTTGATATTTTCATAGCGATGGTCATAATTATTTAAATCAATGCGTTCTATATTTTTTCTGTCAAATTTTTCTACATGTTCTAATTCAGAAAGATCTAAACACTTTTTTTTGAGTAGAGTTGTTTAAATTTGTTGTTATGGCCGTGTCATTTTTTGAAATAATAAGACATTCACGGATTTCACAATTTCCCATTTTTTGATATGGTATAATTATTTCCCATTTTTTATTGAGGTTTTTACTTTGATTACTTGTTCTGTTTATGTTTATGGCCTGGGTTATCAAGGCCAATTAGACCGGCAAATGTATCATGGAATTTAAATAAAAAGAATTTAAAAGGCATGAATTTAGGTAATTTAAATATATTTGAAGAGGGAATTATCGTGCTGTGCTTATGCGCCGAAATTTGATTTCCTCGACACAATAAATGGCTCTTCTTTAATGTTTTTATAATAATATTTATTAGCTAAATCGGGATTAATAAACGATCTAGATGAACCACTATGTATTAAAATTTTTAAATTATATTCAACGGGAATTATATATGGTAATTTACTTGGCGTTAGAGTATTTAAACAAATCATATGTGCTTTTAAGTCGGGTTGTTTTGGTGAGAGTGTCCCTGAAAATTTGCATTCAAAATATTTTCGTTTGGGGATTCAAAATCAGATATATAGTCATTTTCAGTGTTTATGAAATTTTGGCTTTCGTCAAAATTTTCGTTTTTATATAACTGGTGCTCTTCATATTCGTCACTTGTACTAGAGTTATATTGTTCTACTTCTGTATTAAAAAGTTCTTCCGAAACAAAGTTACGAGGTTGCCCTTGTGCAAAGTGATTTTGTCTTGAAGTAGAGGGCATAGCATAATTTTAAGAATTATTTGGTACATTTCTAAAATTATTGCTAGTTTGTCTAGTTGAGATACTCATCGGAGTAGGTTTAAGTAAAACTTTATTTTGATTAGGTCTAAAGACATTTTTATTTTGTGACTTTCCAAATACCTGCGAATTCGTAGAAAATCTTTGAGTTTGTGGGTTAGTCCGATGTTGAATATTTATTGGTTGAGCATAAGGACAATAACTTAAATTATTTCTAAAATAATCGTCCGGCGTATTATTATTAAAAGTATGATGATTATAATTTCTTTGCAACAAATTAGGGTTATTATTTTGTTTAAAATTTTGAATAGGTTGTTCACGTGTATTTTGTAAATTATTTTGGAAATATTGGTTATTATATTCCTGATTTACAAATTGTAATGCTTCCGTAAGTGTTTGGGGTTTCATACTTCTTATATTAGCCCCTAAAGGTTCTTTAAGGCCTGACAAAAATGTTTTTAACGCTAATTCTGAATATAAATTTCTTTTAAGAACTTTTGCTGCATCATTTGTTTCATGACTATCAACAAAAGAACAAAGTAAATTTAATATATGTAATACTTTATCATAAATTTGATTTGGTTTTTTGTTTGGACTTGGTCTTAACATTACCAAGTCATGAGTGAGACAAGATTCATCTCGTTGATCAGCAAAATTTCTATGCAAGGTATTTTTAAAATCATTCCAATTGTTTACGTTTTGAATGTTCATAACAACCTTAGCTGTTCCAATAAGTTTTCTTATTAAACAGTTAATTAAATATACATTTTCAAATTTCAGGATTATTTTGATCATAAAATTCTTTTATTAAACTATCGCATGTTGCGAGATCTCGACTTAAATCATTTGGGTTCCCGTCGAAACTAGGAACACAATTTAAATACTCAGGTTTAAATTGTGCGTTAGGCATTTCAGAATTTATTTGATTATTACTTAACTTATTTGTATTTAAAGTTATTTCTTGAGAATTATTTGACTGAGATTCAATTGTTGAGGGTGAGCCAGCTGAGGTAATTTTTAAACGATTTAAAAATTCGGTTAATATTTCAACAAACATTTAAGTTGCACTTACATTAGAAGTAGAGAGATTTTCCTTATTGCTTCTTTTTGTTGTTACTTCTATAAAGGGCAGGTTCGGTGAGCAGGAGGCTTCCCAAATTTTCTGCCGCTTTGCGAGTCTGGAACGATTTGTGGAGCAATCCCCGATGAACTGCTTCAGTTGAGTACTAGGGATTTTGTTTTTGTCCTCTAATACAATTTCATAGTTTTTCCATCAATGTTCGAAAATCCGGTTAACCGTTGAAACCACCGATTACTGATGTTCAATCAATAAACTCCGGATATCCTACAGACTGCGTCAGTTGTATTTTATTATCGAGCAAAACTCTTTTTAAAAAACAACTTATTTTAAAATGAAAATTTACAATTTACTTAAAATGCTCGTTAACATCAATTACTTCAGTTTGAATCTGACTGGCAATGGCGTCCGCAATTGTTTTTATGAGATTTTTTGTTAACATATTTCTTCTATCTTCTATAGTGTGGCTCGTCACGTAATTCATGTCAATAGACATACGTCCTTATGTACAAGAAATAAAAGATTAAAATGGGATAATCTTAAGAAAATATAACAACAGCTAACTACAGCAAACGAGGGCTAACCCTGAAACAGTCTACATAATTAACTTTAAAAATTCACGACAAATAGCAACTGTAGAAGAATATAAAACATGCACTAAGTATTAATATGCTCTTACTTTCAAGAAAATGTAGCCGGACGATAGGTGTTAACCGTAAATTTTGGGCCCTTCTGCCGAATTTACAAATGAGGGGCTGGCTCGTGTAAGTAAATTTACGTTTGTTTTCTAAAAATTTGTCTGAGTGATACTAAAGGTAAAACGCTCATAGGATCGGACTTTTCATTGTGATATCTCATTAATTAAATACAAATAATTAGCCAAAAACTAATATTGGAATTTTTCGAACTTCCTTTGAGGGGTGGTGAAAATGGGAGACTTGTATTTTTAACTTTTTTTACAATATCTCTTCAACTAAATGACTTTTTAAAACAACATTTTTTCGCTAATGGCTTTTAAAAATTATTAGATAAAAACCGATTTTTGGTTTTTTAAAATCCCACAATAAACTTAACTTTCAATAACTTTTCAGCTAAATGAGTTTCTAATACGGTCACTTAATCAACGCTTTTTGAAAATAATAACCCAAAAAAACTCAATTTCTGCGTAGTTTTATCTTTTTTACAATATTTCTTTAACTAAATGAAATTTTAAAACAATTCTTGCTTAAATGCATTTCAAAATAATTATCTAAAAATAAATTTCTGGATTTTTCAAACTTCTGCTCTTAAGCGGATGAAATATTATTTTACTTTTTTTAATCTCTCTTTACCTAAATCATATTTTAAAATGATTGGTCAAAGATTTTTAAAGAAACTTATCTAAAAACGAGTATCCAGATTGTCCGAAATTAATACAATTTAACTTTTTTTATATCTTTTCACCTAAAGGAAATTTAAAGTTGATTCTTTTGCAAGTGATTTTCAAAAATAATTGTCTGGAAATTGGCTTTTGGATTTTTTGAAATTCCACCATTAAGACGGTAATTTTTTCCTTTATACATCTTTTGCACTAGGTAATATTTCAGCTCCAGTTGCTGAAAATCTCATTTTAGAAGCGTCAAAATCTCGAGAAAAACTACATCTATAAGACATAAAGTTAAAATGTAATAAAGCCCAAGATGTCGTCGGCGCTCTCTTTCCATCCATAAATAAAATTCAATCCATCAAGCCATTGACGATAGCTGAAATTAATCCACGGACTCTGTTTTTAGCACGGCAGATTTATGTTGCCTCTTGTAGAGTTACCGAAAGAAATAATTTGTATATTTAGGCAAAAAAAGGGCAGGCTCAAACTCTAGTTTATAAAAAAGCACTTTAAGTAGTTACAACTTTCGCATATTTCTATTATCAGTTTCAGTCATTACTTATTTTTATATACAATATACACATTTTTTCATTTGTAGGTTCAATGAACTGTGTAGGCTCAGTTATTATATAGAAATATCTCCCTCAAGTGAAGAACTAATGCATTTGCGAGATGGCATATGAACCTTAGGATCATTAATCTTGATTTATTATTTTTTAAAATATTATTTGGTAGAATCAGAACTTCTTTTACATTTGAAATAATATCCAAATCTAATTTGGTAATTAGATTTTAGCTGTATGGCTTATATAATTATACGTTTGAAATCATATAACAAAATAACTTCAATGAAAAAAGCAATTTAAAAGAAAAAAAAATTAAATGTTAAACACTGTGTTCGTTCAGTTTGAACCCTAAAAGTCAGATATCTGTTGCTTATTTAGGTATTCTTCTTAACAAGCTTTCGATTCCAAAATATACTACAGAGCTTAATACTCTATTTCCAATGAAGCTTAATTAAGTCTGTAATAAATATGTTTTCCTTTTTAATTACATTTTATGCTAATGCTATGAATAATGGCACTTAGCGATTTTAATTATATTCATTAGAATATAATATTTAAATATTAAAAGTCATATAGGTAGGTAGTTTATAATAAAGTGAAAGCAAACATATTTAACAAAAGCATTATTTCACAAATTTGGTCTATCGTAACTAACAGGAGTGTTCTGAAGGGCTGAATGCTGGATATTCCACATGGTCTTAAAAACAAATGTATACAAATATATGCTAGCAATATGATGATTTTAGAAGAATGTTATACGATCCTTGAAAAATTCGACACAATATAGGGAGCCCTATGAATAATCCAAAAATAGCACCGAGGCAGAGGCGTAGGTACAACCCCGCCAGCCCCCGCAAAACGTGTAGCCCTTATGCTAGGGAGCCGAGCGATAATGTGTAATCGAGCCCAAGGAAAACTATGGATGACCTATTTTTTTGGTCGTCAACAGTTATTTTTCCTCCATGTTAAATTTGATATTATCCAAAACTATGAATAGCTTTTTTTAATTATCAGTTATTTTCTGTGAGTGACAGGGGGTCCTTTGTTCAGAATTGCGGGGTGGGGAGGGCAAAATTTGTAGCTATGCTACTGCGCTGAGACCACGCTGTATCAGTTAATCCCAGGAAGACAAAATAGTGCTCCTTTTCTAGAAAAAAAGGAAACTGGTACTAGTAAACAGGCCAACAATTAATTTTTAGGATATCGGGGAGAGGAATAATTAATTATTTTTGGGATATAATGAAAATGAAAATGGCCCTTAAAATATGCTATGATATGAATTTTCAGTGTTAAATATCGAAATTTGAACAACAAGGGATGTAATAATGTTTATTTATTGATCGTCCTACATTCAAAAAATAAATTCATATAATAATACACAAGATAGTTATTAAGGAAATGCCAAAATCTAAAGTAAATTGCTTACGCGACGCGACATTGAGCAATATTTGCGTTCACCATATTATCAAAAAGAAGTATTTATGTTAATTGTGCAGTGGCAGTAGCTATTTGTTAAATCTGGCTTTTACACTCAAATTCATATAAAAAGAACCTAACAGGATGAAATTAAAATTTTAGTAAAAAATAACACCGACTGTTATTTTATTCCATCTTGAAAATGTTTTTGAAGTCGGCGCTAAACTAATAAAGACAGCAGGACATTACACTCGTGGTATTAAACATCAAAACACTTAATACATAAACGCATTTTTGTTGTTAAGTAATTATAAATAAGTTTGGTGCCGACGTTACAGAATAAAATTTTCAAGTTGGAATAAAATATTATTTTTCAAATATACCCTACATAAAATCGAAATAATTTGATTGCTTTAATTTACATGATTTTACTACAATTACCAATAACTAGATACTTTTAATACTATTAAACTTTGCTACTACTTGATATTTGAGTGGTTTTATGAAAATACGTGCTATAGGAGAAAATTGACAATTTTCAGGAGAGACAAAACAAGGTTTCAGATTGTAACAAATATTATTTTGAAAATTTAACTAAAATAACACAATAGTTTTAAAAAATTATTATTAAGATTCTGAATACGAATAATTAATATTAATAAGGAGAAACTTTAACGTAAAGAACATTTTTGGGTAAAAAAAAATATATATATAGAACGTTTTGCCATGAATAATATCATTGAATATATCCATATTATCTTAACTTGTCCCTAGTCTCATCGACATCAAATCAGCACAATTTTCTGCGATGTAGGAGTGTTAAATAAAACTCATGGTAATTGGTATTCTTCGGAATGAGCTTTAAGATTTCCAATAAATTCTTATATTTCGTCATAGCTCATCTGAAATATATTTATTACGGTGGTTATGTTAAGCAATAAGCAAAAAACTAAATTTGGCCAGAAATCTTGATATAGCACCTTTTGCCATGAAACCACCGATTTGTTACTTCTTGATAATGTAGTGAGTATTTAATATCTATACTTCAAATACTTTTGTCAATACTTGTGACTACTCTCTGTCAGAAACACTTTGTCTTGCAGAGCCAGTGATAGGTTAATTTTTTACTGTTAACTCACTGCTAGTGGCTCTTAAATATAAAACGAATGTCTTTAAAACTAGAATTATAAACATCCTTGCACGTCAGTTTGTAAATAAAAAATACATCATAAGATTTTCCCTGAAGTTTAATTAGTTGTGTAGTTTACTTCCATTTTAGAAATACATATATTTCCTAACAATAGCGATAACTTTAATTAAACAAAAAGTTATTTTTAATTGTTTCCCAATAACATCGAAAAGTCTATGTTGCCTTTTTCAACTTCATTTGTCTCTGCATCCTAATAGAATATATTTATATATATATATATATATATATATATATATATATATATATATATATATATATATATATATATATATATATATATATATATATATATATATATATATATATATATATATATATATATATATATATATCTTAAATGATGCAGTCAATATTAAAAAAAACTAATTTCTTTCAGTGGCTCAACATTTATTTCTTAAAAACGACATACTGAAATTAAGTTAATATGAGTCTTTTAAAATCATATAAATGAATTTCTTGCATTAATTATATTATATTTAGATAACAATAAATATTTAATTATATTATATGCGATTTTAATGTCACAACTTGAATGATGCATAGTGAACAAAACAGGTTAAAATTTCGAAAGTTACTAACTAGGCTTTAGTTTAACATTTTATTGCAATTGTTTTTTGTTTAGTTTGACGTTTAGAAACAGTTTTTCCCCCAGTGAAACGAAAGTGTTTAAAAATGTGTCGTCGAACTACAATTGATGAAAAAGATTTAATTTTAAGTCACTACAGAAATGGATACAGCCAAAGGGATATAGCAAAAATGAGAAATAAGTGTTCATCAACTGTTCAACATATCATTGAACGTTATCGAAATGAAGATAGAGTCTAGATGGATTGTAAGCGAAATTACTATTGATCCCAATTCAAAATTGTGTGCTGAGGTAGAAAGACAATTTGGAGAAAGGTGTAATCCCGAAACAATTCGTAGAATTTTGCGAAAAAACAATTTGCACGGTCGCACTGCCAGGAATAAACCCTTCATAAGCCAAAGAAATAAACGTGTACGCTGAGAGTTCGCCAGAGAATATATTAATAAGGACTTTAACTTTTGGAACCAAGTAATCTTTGCTGATGAAACCAAAATAAACCAATATATGTCGGATGCTAAAATATCAGTCTCGAGAAAACTCAATGAAGAACTAAAACTGCAAAATATTAAAGCTACGGTAAAGCACGGTGGAGCTGGAGTCATGTTATGGGGGTTTATGCCGTCTGCGTCTGCAGGAATAGGTAATATGCATTTTATAGAAGAAAATATGAACTAGTACATGTATTTGGATATATTAAGACAGCATCTTGTTGCGAGTGCCCAAATATTGGACATTGTTGACAATTATCGGTTTTATCACGATCAACGATCCAAAGCACACGTCATATCGGATTCGAAGTTGGTTACTTTATAATTGCCCAAATATCATTAAAATACCAGCCCAGTTACCAGATTTAAATGTAATCGAAAATGTGTGGTTGACATTAAAAAATAAAGTTAATAGTGCACCAATATCAAACAAAAATGAATTAATAGTAAAAATTACTTTTTAATTAATTAGAGTACACCAAAAAATTAGTTGAATTAATGCCTAGACGGCTGCAGGCTGTAGTTGATAATCAAGGAGGACGAACAAAGTATTAGCAAGGCGGTTCTATTAATTATTTTAAATTAAATATGTTTTAATTAGTTTGAATTAAATTTTTTTCCTTGTTGATTATGTTATTTTTAATTTGCATCATTTAAGCTGTGATATTAAAATCTCCTATAATTTAATTAAATAACTATTGTTATCTAAATATAATATAACTAATGCAAGAAAATAATTTATTCGATTTTATAAGACTCATAATAACTTAATTTCAGTATGTCGTTTTTTAAAAAATAAATGTTGAGCCACTAGGAATTAGTTTTTGACTGCATCATTTAAGCTGTGAGTCACTGAATATATATATATATATATATATATATATATATATATATATATATATATATATATATATATATATATATATATATATATATATATATATATATATATATATATATATATATATATATATATATATATATATATATATATATATATATATATATATATATGTATATATAGAGAAATTGGCAACTCGGAATGTATTAGTCATTAACTCTACCACGGTCACATCTTTTATTAAATTTTCGTTCGGGGGTTGTAATTTACAACCGCCTCATTAGGAATTTACGAGAAATGGATAAAATGTTTTTCTATGTATTATAAAGTTACAACCGATCTATCGGCATATACTTGATGTTTAGGTCTAAATACATAGATCACTAATAAGAAAACATTCAAACTTACTTGTCCGTAGGCTATAAGAGTAATCCATTGCATATAATATAAAATGTTTTTTGTAAATTAAATCAAACTCTATGGCGTATATACTACGGCCCGATCAAACTAAGGGAACAATACCGTTTAATTTCTTTAAAAATGGAAACAGGTGAAAAAGAAAGTACAAATATCCCGTGTACTGTGTTGTCGGTCAAGGCCGTAATTAAGACATGTGGCATATTTTTGTGACAAGGAGTTTAATACGAGAGAGAGTGTGTAGAAACAGAAATTAATTCGTAGATATTCAGATTTTAACAAAGTTTGTGAACCTCGAAAATCTAGTTTCTTTTTTAAATACATGTGAGAGATGCAAATAATAATACACTTATCTACGGTTGGCCCTCTTTCTCTCCCTTTTTCTTCTTTTATAATACTTTTTTTTTAATATTATTTTATGTATTTATAATATTAATAATTAAAATATTGATTTTTTTTACTTGGTTTCTTTTTCAGCTCTGTTATAATAGAATGTCAAATTCTCGGCGAATATTTCCGACTAAAACATGTCGGCTGTTCTGCTGGACACAGCAAACGGGACAAGCGAATTTTTAGGTAACATATAAATTCGAATATTTGTAAAACGAGACAAGATATTCAGATGCGGTTTTCAGCTATTTCTTGCAAATTTTATTGCATAATACCCATTTTTAACGGTAAAACTTACGCATGCTGAAAAGTCTATCTATACAGGGTTTTAAACAAGATTCTGCAAATTTTCTAGTATTTTAGTTGTTCCGAAATTTTACAAAAAAGATTTTTAGGTACTATCTAATTGCTAGATCAGTTTAGTCCTTGGTGAAATTGTACAAAAAAAATTAAACGTTTTGTAAAATATTTAATATTTTTTGAGATTTCCTTTAAATCTTAATTTGTTTTATCATGTGTAGAATCTGCACTACCCAAAAAATATACAGGATGTGCAAAAAATATGTTAGTTTAAAATTTGGCGATCTGGAAGATCATTTACGTATATTTGAACATCCTACAGCATAAAAACGAATTTAGTGTTAAATTTAAGGAGTACTGATGATTTTCTCAGAATAACAAGCCAATTTAGTAAAAGTTTTTCATTTTAAATAGGGCCCTGTGCATTTTATGGAATATCGCATTCAGTTAAAATTAGGTTTTCATAGATATATCACAAGTGTGTTCAAAATGTCGGCTGTTTTTTTTTCGAAAATTCAACATTGCCGCTTTATAAAAAAAATCCATCAATTTCTACAAAATGCCTGTTGTAAACAATCCAAAGTAAGCTTGTTTTTATTAGAACAGATTGAATTAAAAATCGTTCTGAGCAATAATAGATTTTTTTAAAATTTTTTGACTTCTTGTTTTTTTTATGTTTCTTCTATGCAGAACATCCAAACAAGGATATATATATATATATATATATATATATATATATATATATATATATATATATTATCAATGGATCATTGTGTCTAAAATGCTGTGATGCAGAACATGTTCCAAACAAGGATCATTTTCTTGTTATGACGTTGGTGTAAGTGGAATGAAAACATACTATCATATATATATATATATATATATATATATATATATATATATATATATATATATATATATATATATATATATATATATATATATATATATATATATATATATATATATATATATATATATATATATATATATATATATATATATATATATATATATATATATATATATATGAACACACTTGTGATATATCTATGAAAACCTAATTTTAAACTGAATGCGATATTCCATAAAATACACAGCGTCCTATTTAAAATAAAAAGCTTTTACTAAATTTGCTTCTTATGGAGCTATAGATATCAGAAATTGTTACATGTCTCCTGTGTCTCCCGATATTGGCTCTAAAAGCAACACCTGCTTTTTTAAAAATAATAGAGTGGCAGAAAAAAAACCTATGCTGAAAAAATCATCAATACTCCTTAAAACTTAAATAAAAATTAACACTAAATATAACATTCAGCTTAAGAGGGAACTGCACGCAGTAATATGGATCATTTGCAAGCCTTCCGCCGCTGCAATATTATGGTAAAACTATAAAAGATATGTATTAGCTTCAATGTCATTTTAATAGGGAAATATGTATAGTTGGGCGCTAAAGGCGAATTTTTATGAAAAAATCAAATCTAGAGTTATAAAATAAAAGTAGATTTGTCTATTTTCGACCATTTTTTGACCACTTTTTGACGCACATGCCTTCGCATATAATTTTTTTTCTACAAAATGGCTCTTTACAGCCTTACATTGATCCTTTGTCTACGTAACTGCAAAATTTGAAATTGGAAATCGTACTCATGTCTTTGTATTTCTGCAGCGCGTGAACCCTTTTGAACCCATTTTTAACCGAAATGTAATTTAAATTACCTATAAATAACAACATTTTTTTGAGGTCGGACGTGCAGGAAGTTTTTTTTAATGCATAGGTAACTTTTCATCTTACTTTCAACTCGACTAGACCTTGTCGCTGGTTTTTCACTTTTTGCGTGCAGTTCTCCCTTAAGTAAATTTCACGCTTAAAATCGGTAATGTGAAATAAAATTTGCAAGACATACGGTAATATGAAATTTTTTGCATTTTGCAAAAAACACGTCTAAATATCTCTTCTTGTCTTAAACATATCGAATTTGAATTTTACAAAAAAATTGGCTTGTCCCCTTTTGCTCTGTTCAGAGGTATATATATATATATATATATATATATATATATATATATATATATATATATATATATATTCACTTCAGTTTATATATTTTTTTACATGCTTGAGATAAGAGATCCGTCATAGGTTCGACAATCTATCGGATGTTCACCCAAACTAATAAATGTCAGCTGCCCTGTCCCCTGATGGCTCTTTTTTGATTTTTTGCTGTTTTTTGTACCAGTTGTACCAATCTTTCAATTATTTTTAGCCATACTCATGAAGACCGAAGTCAGAAACACGTGTCTACGGTGGCCAGATTTCCTTTTGTACCAGCGGCTTTCCCAATATAATATATTTCATTTTTTCTTTTTGGTTATTTTTATATATTTATGTTTTGTGTTTTTTAATTTTCTATTCATAATTTAATATTTCGATGAATAATAAAATTATTGAAGGGTATTAGTTTTATCTCACAAAAATGAGAACAAAGTTTGGATTTTTAATGCATCAGCGCTACAAAAATTAATAATTTGAGGAAAATAAAGGCAAGAGGGGCTGTAAAAACTTAATTTAAAGAAGTTAGGAATGCCCCTATCCTGGTTCGTTTTCGAAATATAAGATGTTATTCATTTTCAGTTTTTTTTTAGAAACTTGTACATTTAAAGCCAACAAAGCCACGAATTTTAGAAAAATCTTATTAGTTTCCATGAAAACCAACACTTGAAATTTTTGGAAAAATGTTAAATGACGAAATTTAATTTAAGAATACGTTAAATTAATTTTGTAAAAAAAATAAATTTAAGTAATAGTATAAAATATTTATTTTGACCTATATACGATAATTATGTTATTAGGTTAAAGTATAGGGAGCCAGTAGTTTTAGTTGGTATTTATAAAGCATAATTTGAAAAATAATTTTATGTATGTAACAAAAATCAAGTGAGACATAAATATATATATATATATATATATATATATATATATATATATATATATATATATATATATATATACAATACACAAGGTGCACTTCACAGAAACTGTGGATCACATAATCGTACAACTATGCTTGGCTATTCATGGAATCGTTGAAAATCTTGAATAAGGTTTTAGTCATCAATAATGCGAAAACAACAAAAAGACGTCGAAATGCAAGAAGTATAGAGCACATTGCAGTGATAGTGTTGCAGAAGTTCCCAATTTATCGAATACTCGTCGAGCTCAAGAATTAGGTCAAGCAAGAACGACAATATGGCGTATTTTGAAAGAGGACCTGGGTTTACACCCAAATTTAAGTTGACCCAAGAACTGAATCCAATGGACCATCGTTAGGGTCGTGGCTTGAATTTTAGAGCAACTGGAACAAATCTAATTTTGGGCAAACAATTATCTCTTCAGGTGAAGCTCATTTTTGGTTAATTGAACACGTCAATAAGCACAATTGACGTTTATGGTGTGAAAACAAGGAGGTAGAAAATGCAGTTACACTGAATGGTGAGTAGTACAGATTGATGTTAGGAGAGTTTCTTTGGCACAATTTACTTGAAATTGATTTTATTAACATGTGATTCCAACAAGACGGTGCCATATTTCACACTGTTTATGCCTCTGTCGAAGTATTGCAAGAAAAGTTTGATGAAAGGATAAGTTTTAAAATTGCAACTGTTAATTAGCCCCCAAAAAATTTTGATTACTTTTTTTTGGCTTATTTAAAATCGATGGTCTGTGCAAATAAACCACCAACCCTTAATGAGTTAAGATTACACATCGAACTTTGCATTCGTGACATTAAGCCCGACTTATTTCATTGCGTATTGATTTTAGTCATCAGAAATCGGGTTGGACCAAGAATGATTATGCAACATAATGTAAAGGACTGTGCTATAAAATAAAATAATCGGATTTTTTTATTTTATTTAATTTTAAAATTACATTGTACTTATTGGAAAATTCTTTATTATCGTGTAGGTCTTTGTTCGTATAATTGATTTACCAACATCTTGTCAAACTGAAACATGATCTATAAAAGCTAGATTTTGGTAAACGGAAATGTGCCTTGCAAATAATAATTTCACGCAGAATCCATATATATATATATATATATATATATATATATATATATATATATATATATATATATATATATATATATATATATATATATATATATATATATATATATATATATATATATATATATATATATATATATATATATATATATATATATATATATATATATATATATATATTATAAATATTTTATTCTTTGTTTACGTATTTATCTCAGAAATTATCATATTTTAGAAAAAAAAATCATCACGATCATTTTTGTTTAGGATATCGTCACCTTCACTATTTTTCCTTTTACATATTTGCTTTCTCTGAAATATTTTATATAACTTTTAAAAACTACTATTTCAGAAATAAAAATGTCATGATGTTCTAGTAAAAAAATGGTTCTAGTAGGCAGAACCAGTACGGAACTGCTAAGCAGCAGTTATTAGAATCCTACTTGCCTAGATTAAATTTTGTGAAAACCCAAATATTGTTAGAGTTTCGAGAGGGGGGTCGAAACTCCACTAGATTCATTTACGTCACTTTCTTCGAATATTCTATAATTAATATTTTCGCGACCGCAAACAACAGATTCAACCATTTTTATGGCTTACTATCGCACTTCTGTCAATAAATATTTGAATTCAACAATATCTGCGATTAAAACTATAAAAACAAACATCCACAAGGCATACTGCGACAAAAAAATACACAATCTTGCATATTCTCTGTAAAAGGGAATATGTACAAAATTACTTTTGTATTGCTTTTATAATGCTGATAATAAGAAAATTAAAAAGTGATCTTGGCAAACGAAATGCACTGCATATAGCAAAATGGTAGCTTTATAGATAAATTAATATGATTTAGTAGACAAATAAATAGAAAACAAAATAGGGAGAATTTTGATCGGATCAAATACATCTATTTCGTGACGACTTTGAATTACTTTGAAGCGACTCTGTATATTGCTATCATACGGATAATTTGCAACTCTATCTAAAAAGAAAATGTATTAAAAAGCCAATACATTTGCTATTTGTTACTGTATTCTTTTATGTTTCATGCAAATTAAAGAGACATAATATTAATTGTGCAAAATTGCTCCAGTTGGTGCCACTACCTGTATATAATTTCTGGATAATTTTGTATAACTGTCCCTTAACCAGGTTTAAGCACTTCTTTTCTAGGTATCTATAATATTACTCAAAATTAAACACTCAGTAAACTCACAAAAATGGCATTTTTTTTAATGATAGTTGAGATGATCTAAGCAAAATATAAAAAGTTAGAAAAATCTACTGAAGCCCAGGATCTCAGAAAGGATGTCCTTTACATCAAAGTTCTAATATTTTAATATATTGAACCCTCGACGCCAAATATTCACATGAAAACAAGATTAATGTCAATACATATCATATGAACAGTGCTGTTAGCCCACAGAAAATACCAAGGGGGTCAAACCTTTGGTGGTCACCCGGATATAAACTACACCCATAAAACCGTTGGTTGCCTATGCTGGTTGTGATCAATGGTCTAATAAAGTACAGCAGCATTTTTTTAATGGAAGTTCTCATTATATGCCAGTTTTTTAAATTGGATTTTTTACCGAACATTTTAAACACTAATTTCAAGTGTGTCATGTGTCATTTGTTACAAAAAACCGATCTAATCAGTTAATTTGCGATTGAAATTAAATTTAGTTAAGCAACATTATATATTGAATAGTTGGCTCAATTTCACTAAACAAGCTTTACTGGAGGCATGGACTAGGTAATGGGGGTCGTAGCTAGGGTAGCTATCGATAGACGATAACACATCACCTATCGATACTTTTATTTATTGCTATGTCGATAATTATAGACTTACCGATAGAAATTCCTACCTCCTATTTATCGATAGTTCATTGCTATCTGTCTCGGAATATTTACGAGCAAGCAAGAACAAAAAGATCCTCATCAGTGTAAGTATGTAATCCGTTTATTCATAACTATCAAGTTTTCGGCTACGGTTCAATATTCTCAGCTAGCTATGGGCGATATCGCACACCTATGAGCACGTCGTAGTGCACGTAGGTGTAGTAGTCGTAGTCGTAGCCAAGCATTCGATGACGATTTTTAGGATGTTATCAAACAAATATAATGCAGCTGAACAATGTAATGATATAATAACTTAAAAATTCAGGAGGAGGCTATAAAGTGAAAAATTCATCTTAGGGAAATTAGAGAAGTTGCTGTTTTTGAAATGGAATGTATATATATATTTTTAAAACCCGCAAAATTGGCTGTCTGTAGATTGGAATCCAGAGCCACACAAACATTTTTAATTTTAAGTTTAAATGTAAAAAAAGGTATTAACGAGAAGGCTAAAAACCCGTTGAATTCAAAATGCAAAAATGCTGCTACATTATAATGCTAATAAAAACTACTATTTCATTTAAATTTCGTGATTATGGTAATATTCAAGACTAATAATTTTATAATTAATAAAATAAAATCACAAGTCCAAAAATATTAAACATAATATCAGTATTCTCACTATTATTAATTTTATCCCAAAATTTACTTTGCAACAATAATAAATTTAATAAGAAAAATATAAAATATGCACTGCACTGTGAACAAATGTATAACCCGACACTACCGACAACTTTGCTTGTATATACATAACTGCCCTAACACCAAATATTTTTCATACATTCCACACAATTTCTGAAGAAATGAAACTAGTTTTTTATTTTTTTTTTAAATACTGCAAGAAACTAATACTTCTCTCGAGATTTGTTTACATTACGATCTCAGCTTACACATTGTTAAAAGTTCTTTGATAAAATGGGTCACTGGGTAAATATACCGATTACAGTTAAAACGAAAAAAAAATACGTCATTTAAACACTTTCCGGTTCTGACCAAATATCTCATCAATAATTTAATTACTAATTTATTTACTCGCCTTTTTTTGGCCTTAAATTTTACCATGTCTCTGACGTCAATAATGGTTCAAAGAACTGATAAATTTTATATGTTTAAATAAATTACGGCAAAAAGATAATACCGTTATTTAAATACAGAAAATTAAGGTTTTAACAAAAATTGGTCTATACTTATTTTTATGTACTATTAGTGCTAAACAGAGGACAAAGCATTAAGGAAAGCTATTTAATTTATTATAGCGACGAGCTATTAATTATTATTAATGTTAATTTTTAGTAACATGATACGAAAGCTTTTACGGCTGGAGTCAAATAAGAAATCATGGTTCTTGAATTTAGACCATGTTAAATTGGAACTACTTTCCGACGTTCCGCCTACAATTGCGTCAAAACACGAACATCTTTATTGAAACTTTCGAGCAAATACCTCTAAAGTCTATACCTTTGCAACCTAAATGTTGATTTAGATATGCCCATGATATCTTTGTAATATAGCTACATGGAGAAGAGAATTAAACTAGGTTTTAGATCTTTTAGACCAACGACGGGCTACTATCGTGTCATTCCCTTCCTTGATGTGTTTGCACAGAAGAAAGAGAACGGTACCATAGGTAATTCTACTTACAAGAAACCGACACATACGAATAGGTGTTAAATTTTAACTCTTTTAATATGTGATGCAAATTCAATCCCATGACAGAGATACATTATTTATTGGGCGTTCGATTAGATATTACAATAATTCCAGACCTCATGAGTTCTAACATTAGCACCGTCTTTAACACGCACAAGTACATTGGGCAATGCTTAAGATTGTCGAAAAATGTAATTCTTTTGCGAACAGCCGTTTTATAGAGAGAGTTTATAAAATTCCCAAAATGGGAAAAATATATATAAGTAGATGGATTTTCAACAATTTTTTTTTCATAGGTAGGTAATACCTTTTCTTTGAGCAAAAATGCAACAAGTGAAAAAATTCTCAAAGTTTCTTGGATAATAATCTAAAAACTAGAACTACGCTCTTTTGCTCTTTTTTTTACTTGCCTTGTATATTACTTGAGGATTCATATAGAAAACCTAATTTCAAGTATGCCAGGCAGATTAAAAGCTCTCAGAGTTGCTAGAGGAGGCAATACTCGGTACTAAGCACATTCTTCAAGTTCTCCTTTTTTCCAGTTATTGTTATTTGCCGTTAATAAAAAAGTTTTATAAAATTCATATCATTTTCAATTTATAAAAATATCACTTCGGAAAAATCAAGTAGATCCCTTGGCAAAATGCAAAGTTGCAATAAAAAACCTATAATTTAGATATTTTCAAAACAAATAAATGAGTAGAATAACAAATTTGTCTTAGAAGGGTCTTTCATCCAGAGTGTAAGAATTTTCTACACAAATGCTTGAATAATACATAGAATAAGTCAAAAAACAGAAAAAAAAAGAAATGTTTAAGTTTTTCCATTAACATTCATATAGATTGGCGAAAGTTTCAGCAAAAAAGCTGTAATTCGGTCAATTTTAGAGATAAGTCGATGAATAAAAAAACGAAATGCTCACAAAGAAAGGGTCTTTCATATAGGGTGTTCGAGCTTTTTCATTATTATCCAGGAATCTTTAAGAAAATTTTTATTTGTTTCATTTTTGCTGGAATACAAAGGTATTATCTATCTACGAAAAAAATTTCTTCAAAATCGGTCCACTAGTTTAAAAATATAAGACATTGAACTTGGGCGAAAAATCAAGTATGTCACTTCTTTTGGAACTGGAGTGTATAAGCAAAAAACAAATTTTTTAATCTGCAGTCGCTGAACACATCCAACATTCAACACACCATTAATGTAAAGGATACGAGTATCAGTCTCAAAATATTATCTACGTGATACATCATGCATGGACACCAATCATTACAGTGAGGCACGTGTTGGCGAGGGCATAAATATCTGAACTCTGCTCATCCAACTCATTCAGTGTTTCGATATCGATCAGTGAAGATCCCTCAAGATCTTTCATGCAATCGTAAGCGAAAGGTCCGAAAAGTAATTCCAATTTGACACGTTCTAAATCCCAGAATCATGATTCTTTAGTTAATTTTTATTATTCGTTAGGAGTCAAAAGTTCCAGCTTTTAGTGATTGCTTAAACATATAACTAATCTCTATGCAGCTGAATAAACATCATAATTTATTAAGTACGTTTTCGTATTAAATACTAAAGCTTTTTATAAAACTTTTTTGGATAAATCTATCTATGACTGAGCCACAAGCTGGCATATTCATAATAATTTTGAATACAATATTCCTGTAGCCCACGACCAGGATTTTGTATTCATCGCTGTGCATCTGATAAACTGATACAAGATTAACTATAATATTCTGATACCGCTTATAGAGTCCAGTCGATGCCATAGTGGTGCGGGGAGAAATTTACAAGAAATTGAGTGTATGTGGAGACATCGGTTCGCGTCTGATATTCTAGATTTAAGAAATGAGTGACATATAGCTAAATTTACAATATTAGACGCGGCAACTAGTTGCTGTGAGAATGAAACTTGAGTCTAAATTCATTTCTTGCAACTTTCCCCCTTTATTACTATTGCGCTAGATGGGCTCAACGGTTATATTAACCATGTATCAGACGCGCAGCGATGAATACAGATCTTGGTTGTGGACACCAGGATTACTACAATTAGTATAAAAGTTATATTGTACGTGTTTGGACTCAAAAAATATTAAATTGAAATACAGGCCCTCGCCGCCCATTTGATAGGTCCTAAAGGAGTCCAGAGGCATCATTTGTTTAAATACAAAAACCAAATAAGAACAAAATAAACGGTCACAAAAAGTGAGTTTTTTGTTAATTGTAGATTTTTATGTTTGTGCAATATATAAAACAAAAAACACGGCCTTCTTTTTTAGTTACCGAATTATTTTTATGGACGTGTAATACGTTTCGAGCAAATCCCTGACTTTCTTAATAAAAAATGATACGCCATTGATTTAAAAAAAATACTAGCTTGATCACTTAGTGTAAGCAAAACTGCACAAAAAGCCTGTTTAGTATTTTGTGACAAGTCGTCTTCGAGAAAAAGAACAAATTGTCTGTCAATACACGCTTTACCACCACTGGTTGAGTTTTAGTTGGAATCAGAATAGCTCAAAACAAAACTGATTCCTTGGATCATTTTAAGGAAACAAGTTTTTATAAATGATCTCCTCAAATGCCCTATTTTTGAGATACAGAGTGTTAAAGTTAAAAAAAAAATTTTTTTATCTCCAACAATTTGTATTTCAAAAATAGGGCATTTGCGGGTATTATTAACTTCAAGGAACCACTTTTGTAGAGTTTTGAGTAATTCTGACTCCGACTAAAACTGGACCAGAGGTGCCAGAAGCGTGCATCAAAACGAAAACGACTTGTCTTATCACAAAATATTAAGGGACATTTTTTGTTAATGTTTACTTGCCCGAAATGATAAAACTAGTAGTTTTTCTAAAAATCGACAGCGTATTATTTTCTATAAAAAATAATCACGGTTGGTTACCCATCCCTACGCCCATGGTTGAGACAAAAACTGTTGCATACTATCAAAATATAGCTTTTAAATACCTATGAGGTTGTGCCAAATTTTAATCAAATAGCTCCAACTATTTCGGAATTACTAAAAAAACCATATTTTTTTTTAAGTTTTAACACCCTGTATCTCGAAAGCCAAACATCTGCGAACCCATATTTATATGAACTTTTCGTGTTATTTTCTTACAAAGAATCTCCTTTTAGACGTTAGCGTATGTTTTTTGAAACCCTGAAACACCCTGTATAAACCTCGATATAAATTCCTAAGTCCAAAATAATACAAAGTCACACAGTCCAGGCACTAATTAAATTGAAAAATGGCTTCAGTCAAACTTCCTAAATTGATAGCGATGTGGTCGATTTGGCAGTTTTCGAGCTATGGCTCCTTTACTGCTAGCACACTGTATTACAAATTAATTTCTAAATAGAGAGTAGCAATAATTTGTGACAGAAGGTCAATCACAAGCACGCGAAGATCGTTTCTTTCTTTTCAATGTTTATTTCTGTCAGACACTATACATATATCTAATTTAATAGTCTAAACTTCTCAATAGTCTCAATAAATTGTTAAATAATTTGTGTACTTACTATTCATCATTTTCTTTTTAAAAACGTTGTATATCCACCGCTACACTATACACTCTGATTTAAAAATATTTAAAGTATATACTTTCTAACAAACAAATATTCGAAACACATAAATAAAAATGTACTTTCTAGTTATTTAAATTTTTGCATCAGTTAGGTAACAATACACTGAAACTTTCGGATGTTAAGAATGCTATCGCCGGCTTACTGACCGAGACCGCGATAAGTTACCGCTTTGACCTGGAGCTTAATGATGACATACAGAGTGAATATTAACTTAAAATATAACTAGTCGATATTTACTGTATATTGGTTTTTGAATAGGATTGTCAATAACAATGTTGATGTTATTTATTTAAAATTACTGATTTAAAATTTAAAAATTCATATGAGTCTTTCTTTATAACCCCTAACAAATTTTTGTACCATTGAATAGAGTTTGAAACTGAAAGGGGAACTCTTTCTCTAATAAATTAATGATGAGAAGTTAAACCATAATGATCGAACAAAATAAATAATCGGTGTGGTGCACCTCCATAAGGATCAAGGTATTTTTATTTTTTACAACAACTTTATTATTAAACACTTGACTCAATTATTTGTAAACTCAAAACTAAAGATGTAAATTTATTGAAATGTGTTGGGACATCTAAATTAGTACAGTTAAGTCCTAACACTGGAACCTGTGGTCGAAGATAGATCAAAATACAAGAGTTCTAACCACATTACACCACAACTTCTTACGTTCTGGACGCGCGTTTCGCTAACCAAGTTAGCATCATCAGCAGATGATATAAACTAAAGTAACTTATCCTAACCGAGACTATTTATAGGTAAATGTGGTCACACTTGGTTGCGTCCGACTGCACCGTTGTCAAGTAAACAATAGAGGGGACTATAGGGAATAGGCCCTCTGTCTTTATTTAGTGCTTTCTTACCACCTTTAACTATTTCTATACTTTCAAATGCATCCAATAATCTATTATTAGATACATTTTTAATCAACTTAAGATTATTTATTCCTATTTGGTGATTGTTTTCTAAAGCATGTTGGCCAACGCTTGACTTTTCTGTTTTTCCGTATCTTAAATGTGCCATGTGTTTAAAACGAATGTATAATAACCTAACCAAACCTAACCTAACCTACGTTTTTAAATAGTTTAGTTTTTTTCTAGACCTCTCGTATATCTGGGATCATATGGGATTACTATGAACTTATTGGGAGCCTCAGATGCTTGAAGAGTAGGGGCATGTTTTAACATTTTCTTATGCTTATGTCTATTTTCTAATTTATGTACAAAATTATCACTATATCCATTACTTTAAGCTATATTTTTAATCCCATTCATTAACTTAATAGAAAATTGACTAACCTGTGAGTTAAGAAATGAAATGTTGCCATTTTGTGTTGACGGCAATGAAATGAGTCCGATGTTATATACCTATCAGTATTAGTAAATTTGCTATAAATTTTATTATATTTTTATATTTATTACTTCTGTTACCATTTTTGATAACGGGTTTTTCTCAATTAAATCGTATGGAACAGTTTGAATCAAATTGTCTACTCTTTCAAGATAATCTGTTTTGTCTAAAAATAACAACCTTATTTCCTTTGTCAGCTTTTAAATAAAAAAATTCTTTTTTCTTCAGTCCCTGGATAACTTCAGTATTTTTACGAGAAACATATTTTGACTTATTGTTAACAACGTTTTTTGAGATTTCATTTCTGCAAGCCTCTCTAATAAATCCCTTAGTTGACTCTGGCACGTATTGAGTAGAACTTTCGATATTCGCTATAATAGTTGGTAAACTATGTTTTACTGGAGGCTCTGCAAAATTCAAACCTTTTCTCAGAAGGGCGATTTCTCTATTATTAAAGGACTGAGAAGAAAGGTTTTCCACAATGTTCTCGACTTCCGAAGAAATTTGTTTTTGTGGTTTCAACTTTCTCAGTTTGGTTTTAAGTGAACACATTTTCTTTAAAAATTTGGCATCGATAACTACGAACATTTTTCTTTGGAAATCTAACCATTGTTCAAATTCTAAATTACTGTTTATAAGTGAGTATTTTAAATAATCCGTATGCTCCAATTTCAAGCATACTTCGTTTGCTATACAGATTTTTAATTTCTAAATCTAGCCACTTTTGTTTGGCAAAAGATTCAACCTTCCTAGTAACGGGTGATTGTTTAGGGATCTTGACTGAAATGAATTTAGGGAAAATTGAAAAAGACTTGCATGATTTTAGAAACCAAATATCTGCTGCTATTAACCTAATCTTAGTATAGTACTTACAATAAAGGTTTTGTTCCGTTGACCGTGAAGCCATGTTAAGTCCTAACACTGGAACCTGTGGTGGAAGATAGATCAAAATGCAAGAGTTCTAACCACACTACACCACAACTTGTTACGTTCTGGACGCGCGTTTCGCTAACCAAGTTAGCATCATCAGCAGATGATATAAACTAAAGTAACTTATCCTAACAGAGACTATTTATAGGTAAATGTGGTCCCACTTGGGACTATAGGGAATAGGCCCTCTGTCTTTATTTAGTGCTTTCTTAGCACCTTTAACCATTTCTGTACTCTCAAATGTATCCAATAATCTATTATTATATAGATTAGATAGATCTATTGTTTACTTGACAACGGTGCAGTCGGGCGCAACCAAGTGTGACCACATTTACCTATAAATAGTCTCTGTTAGGATAAGTTACTTTAGTTTATATCATCTGCCATCATTGGTTAGCGAAACGCGCGTCCAGAACGTAACAAGTGGTGGTGTAGTGTGGTTAGAACTCTTGTATTTTGATCTAGTACAGTTAACACAATATCGAATCCTAAAAATCTGTAAGTTCGATTAAAGTATTTTTTCCCTGTATCCATGTTGTGTGACGGAAATAAGAATAGGGTAAACTGAAATTTAGGTTAATAATTCCTAAAAATAATACTGTCGAATATTTAAAGGGGATAAATAAATATTTCATGATAAAAGGTTTGAATTCAAAGTTCTTGAATTTGTTTTTCTAACCTTTTGTTGTCCCTAATATAGAGGAAAATGGGAAGTTACTTTTCTTGACGGCATAATTCAGCATAGGATACCGTACTTCTTTATTGTAACATGGCCTGCTAATTAAATTGTTTGCTGAGGAAAAACACTTATTAAAAAATTCAATTTATTTTTAAATCGAGGTTTTCAGAACGAGAGCGGACTAACAAGTCATTCAACACCGTCCTTTGCCTCTATTTATAATATATCGTTATCACTAAATAGAAATGCAATGCTTAGCATTATAGGGAATGTAACTCATCCACCCCTTGATGGGCATATAAACTGGAAGTTTTTATGACCAAAAATTTTTTAAGAATATTCATTTAATTCATTTTAAAATTACTATATCATTTGTTTGGTCTCTACTTTTGGGTTGTTTAATATTTACCTTAGGTCATAAACCGTTGTACAAAATATATAATATTATAATTGTCAAAATTACATACAGTAGAATAGTTCGCAAACTTATCTTATGACAATATACAGTGTTAAGAAATCATGGTTCTTGGGATTAGACCGTGTCAAATTGGAATTACTATCCGACGGTTTGACCAAAGTCGTGAAAACTTCCGTTCTATAATATACAGTGTTATTTAAAAGTTTAAAGTTTCCAATTTTTTGTTTATCTATATTATTATAGACAGCTTTATTTGTGGAATTTAATTTAATATTAGGTATTGGTACATTTAAATATTCGTTTCTTGAATATTAGGTAGTACATTACTTATTTTAAGACTACGTGTAGAACTTAATTCAACTAAATAAGTAAGTTCCATTAACAAAATAGTATTTTGGGTATTTTTACAGCTTTCTGTTGCCGTAATATTTTTATTGGTTCCTGGAACCCATTTACCTTCGTCAATGTTATCTATCTTCACTGGAATTTGCTTACAGTTCGTAATATTATGATAATATCTCAATAGCTGCGTTTCGCAAGGGAATGTTTTAAATATATTTTCAGAGTATACATGGTTGCACAAAAATTTATTTCCAGTGGTCTTTTTACATGAACCGTTCCAAAATTTTTCTCACTTATCATAAGACATTTAAAATTAGGTATTATTATTTTATGGTATTCACCATTAGGTGTTGGTATAGGAAATAGATGATATAAAGTATAGTCTTGCTTTTCGACTAAAGGGATTACTATAATAAAAGTAACTTATTCCTTTTATGTCTAAAGTTTTCCTATATTTTATAATATTTTCCAAATTTGATTCAAATGGCAATTTTTCTGAATTTAAGTGTTTTTTAATTATATTAATCTCTGATAACAATTCTTGAGGTTGAATTATAGTATTGTAAGTTATTAAGTTTGGGAAAAGATATATTTCCTAATATATTGTAAATGTTTTGATATAACATATATATTTGTGTCAAAAGCATTTGAGTTCGGTAATAGTCTAAATCTGGTATTTCTTGTAATTCAATTTTATTTAATATTGTTATAGTTTGATTTACTCTGAATTCTAAAATATTATGATTATGAGATATATTTTTAGAGATTTTTTATAGTATTTTGATTTTGTTTTAAGATATTTATTTCATTATTTATTAACATTGCATCATTTTCGTTTAGATTTCCTGTTATGCTTTTAATTATACTTCCTAGTCCATCAATTAAACCACGTTTATGTCTAGTTTACTTAGGGGGTAATATTTCGTTTATCTGGCGTAATATTTTTTTATTTTTGATTTTCAATAATTATATAAAAATTGTAATATTCCGTATTATAGTCAGTTTTATTTTTCAAATATAATTTTAACATATTATATTTTAACCTTAAAGATCTATACTCTCCAATTATACCTTTTAGATCAAATATTTAAGTAAATGTCCAGTGATTGTTTGTTTTTTGGGCGTGTCCTAGTCTGTAGAGTAAGATGCTAGTGTTTTGGTTTAATTCGTGGAATTTTGGTTTGTCTCCTTGGGTTTACGACCATGTGTAAAAAGAGGTCGTTTTAATTCTCAGATTGTCTGCTAAGAGAGTCAACAGAAAAATAAAATAGGTGTTAGTGAAAATAAAAAAAAAACTTAATAATTAAACATGACGTAAATGTGAAAAAATATTAGGGCACGATTCTTTCGACTTAACCACTCTGTAAACTGCTGATCGAAAGGGCAGTAATATTTCTTCGTGTGTCTCTGGCGATATAAAAAACAGAATTTGAACTCGTCGGTACGCAGGGTGCAGCATGAAAAAGTAGTTTTGCCAACGTCGATGGGAGCTTCTCGGTATTATATGTTCCCACTATAAAGTGCTGTTCTTACTGCTCCCATAACTCCTCCGCTCTTTGTAAAAAAATCGGAAATGAATTTTTGAATTTCTTTTAGATTAAAAATTGTCTAATTTTAATGGCTTAAAGTTCGTCGCAGTTTTATATACCGGGTGTGTAAAATCAATTTTTGTAAGCATAACATTTTGTAATTATTTTTAGCGTTTTTGAAAACTCGTATAAAAATCCTAACACTGGAATATGTGGTGGAAGATAGATCAAAATACAAGAGTTCTAACCACAATACACCACAACTTGTTATGTTCTGGACGTGCGTTTCGCTAACAAAGTTAGCATCATCAGTAGATGATATAAACTTTCTTTTAATGGTACGTTTTTACTGTTGTTGATGAGCAAAAATGCGTTTGACATGAGAAATCTTCTGTTGTCTTATGGGATTTGTTTCGTGACAGATCCAGGAACGATTTCTTTACATTTTTAATTGAAAAAGATTTTATTCTGCTCATTAACTATTAAATATTTAGACTGAGGTATTATGGTTTTAAAAGAATTATTATGTAAAATTGGTAACGGATATAAATTAACATAATTATAGTTTCTCTTTTCTACTATTGTAATTTCGATTATGAATATCATTTGATTTTCTTTGCTATATCTTTTGATTTTCATTATTCTCTTAAAAAGTAAGATATTTTCTCCTTTTGTCTGTTTTATAAGAAGTTCATTAGCCTCGTTTATAAAGTATTTAGTTTAGAAAAAGTTATAGCAATTTGTTTTTTTTTGGGAAAAAAATACTAGTGTTTCCTAACTTGAAACGCGGTAATTATATTTGAGAAATTATCGTTTTGGTAAAGAACTTATAATATCTTGTAATTCCATTGTATATGTTCTTCGTTTTGGTCTGTTCGAGTTTTAAGCATACTTTGATTTATTTTAGATTTTGGATCGATTTTTCAAGAAGATAAGAGTTTTAATTCTTGTTTGACTATTAGATAAGGTTTTAGTATCTATATCACATTCTTTGGGCATCTTCTGGGTCTAAATTGCAAATTATTGATTTAATTATTGAACCTTGACACTCTATGAGACCTATTTTTTGTCTGTTATTGAATAAAGGATTTAACTGGCTTACTCGGATAATGATTTTGTTTTTATAAGATTGAACCAAGTTCTATAACTGTTAGAAATATTAGTATGCATTTTTAATAAGTTCATATTGATATCAAAGTGCTTGAATTTATCTTATTAGGTTGGAGATGTCAAAAATTTAAACAAATGGCCATGAGTTCGGTTGGTTTTGGGCATTGTCAATTTTGTGGGGAAACAGCCTTAGGTTATCTTTCATGTTATGGAATGTTATGTATTCTGCGCCACTACATGCTTCGGTCAACAGTCTGAAACAATATCACAAGGCTTTTTTAATTCCTTGATATGTATTATTTCTTTTTTATTAGGATTGCGCTTTTGCGTTATTTCTACTCGATTTCTTTCTAATAGTTTGGTAATGGAATACGCGCCTAAAGATGTATTACTCGTTTTGCTACGATTTTGTGAGTTTTCTAAATACAGTTCGTCTGTTTTATTTTTGTCACCACCGGTATTATGTATATGACTGACATTTTTGTAGATATGTTTTGATTTATTTTTATAATTTCTGACATATTCTGAAGAAAAAAATATTTTAAGGTAAAAATTCCGTTACCATCTCGTGAAATCGTATGTTCATGAGTTAGTTCGAAAAGAGGTATAATTAGTTGCACTATGTATTGAGCAATTGTTGTGTAGCCCATTAAATTATCGTTATCGTTTGGATAAATTTAAATGATCTTAAGTGTTCAATAATTGTTGAGTGAAAACGCTCTACATTACTACTAAATTCGTGATGTTGTGGGGTCGAAATAAAATT
Organism: Kuschelorhynchus macadamiae; assembly: GCA_030620095.1. Classification (NCBI taxonomy): domain Eukaryota; kingdom Metazoa; phylum Arthropoda; class Insecta; order Coleoptera; family Curculionidae; genus Kuschelorhynchus; species Kuschelorhynchus macadamiae. The sequence continues at coordinate 90,333 of JAUTXW010000791.1, forward strand.
TTATTTTTTGTAGTTTTAATATTTTTTCACCGTGACGTTGTTAAACTCAGTTCCGTTATCGATAATTAATCTTTATGGTATACCACATTAAGATAAATATGTTATTAATGCAATAGAAATATTAATGTCGTTTTTTTCCTGGTATTTGAATTGCTTGCGCAAATTTGGAAAAAAAGTCAACTAAAGTTAAATAAAGTTTTTTTATCATAAAAGAAAACATGTATATGTACAGTCTGAAAGCATTTTGAAGGTGCTTCAGTAAGCAGATGTAATGTATAGGGTTTTTTCCTAGCATATTTCGTTTCCAATAATTATCACATGATTTTAAGATAGTTGTTTTAATATTCATCCAATAAAAATTTCGTTTTATGTTTTCTAAGGTTTCTAAAATTCCACGGTGGTTTTCTTTTCCTTCGTGATATTCTTTGGTGTTTTCTTTTTTTTGACATTGTATAATCTCGTAAAAATTGTCAAATTAAATCCTCGTTATTAGTACTTGAAATTTTAACAGTAACTATTTTATGATCGTAATTTTATTGTTTGACACCTAATTTAGAGTATGGGTTTGGAAAATCTAAAATTTGACTTACTTTATTATTTCGTCTAAAATGTTAATCCCTCTGTTAGTTGTGTCACTAAAAGTAAATTGTTGCGTTTGTAAGTCAGAATTATTTTCATGTTAGATATTGCATGGTTTAATTTGTAGGTAGATTGAATTTACATTTTAGACTTTCGTCGGCATGGTATTGTTCATTTATTTTTTTTGGTCCTTGTACCCTGTGCTAGAAGAGCAAAAGCAAGAAAAAACTTAATTATACAATATGCGGAAATATATAAGTCAGTTTACCAGAAAGAATTTCTAAGATATGTCATGCCATAGGCATGCTAACCGCCAGCGCGTTTAAATTGAATATCATTAAAATGCTTACATGGTTGTGCACATTTTCGATTTGAGTATTATTGTTGATATATTTTTATAATAATTTTAAGATATTGACTCGATTGTACTAAACGTTCTTATTTTTTTAAACTAGACTAGACAAAACACAATAATCTACGAGACAACCGCCAAGCAGCCAAACCGTCCAAGTGCCCAACTATATATAATTGGCTTACTTATTTTTGGTCCTTGTTTTAATATAAATACACTTTTTACTGAAAAAAAGGCCTACTCAGGGCTAACCAAACGCAGTCCGATATTTAAAACACAACCACATACGAATTTATAGGTTTTGTTTAAATAAAATTAAAAAAATTCACCGCCCACCGGTATTGGAACACATGACTTTTGCAGTGCTAATCCGGTACCCTACCATAGAACTAACAGGCCTCAAAACAAAAATTTAACGAAACTTGTCTATACTCCGAATAAGTCACCAATTTAAGCAAATCGCCGCAAGTGACAAGTAGTGTGCCAGGCCAAGTATTGCCATTCTTTTCTATTATACAGTGCTCTGAACCGCAATAAGCAATGGTCTTACTCGTACGCGCGATTTAGATTGCCAGTGTTTACTAGAACTCGGCCTATTACTTAAATCCCCATATTCTGAATCGCAGTAAACAATGCCTGTGCTTTACAAGCATCAGTGGAAGGCAATATTTACTACGATACAGAATGACCCGGCGATTTCTTAGCTTGGAAAATAAACTTCTTGAAGGAGGTTTTATTCACGAGTGGGTTCCATTTTTCCTTTACTTGGAGATATTATTTTGTTAAAAATGATTCCATTTTAGCTGATATGTGTGATTCCTCCTATTCAAAAATACAACAGCTCATTTTAAATGGAAATGAAAAAGATAAAAACAGACAGACAGAAAACATTCAAAAAAGCGTTTGGTGTGATAGCTGGGTTTCCGAATTCAGTACGAAGATGTGCAACAATTGGACTCTGCGTTGTTCTTACCCAAATCCACAAAGATATATTCATGCTAAGGTATTCAAATGTCAGCATTACGCCTTAGATAATGTTAAGGAGAGGAAACGAAAGATCGTTCGAAGGAGGGATAAATAATGCAATGCGGCTATTGATATTATATTAAAAAAATAAAAAGCAACTCAATAAAAAACAAAGAGCTATTGTAAAAAGGATTCAGTATTTGCTTTCACGTAAGTAAATTCTAGGAAATACAGAATTTTTATGGGAAACATTAAATATAGGTATTACTTCCCTCGCAAATAGAAGCATTGTATTTGCGAAAAAATGTTTCTTATCTTTACGTTTTATGGTTACCAGATCACATGCGGAAAAACCCAAAAGTAAAAAGGAATTGTTTATTTATATCGAATACATAATCACAAATTAATTATTATTAACAACATAAATTGTAAACATGCCGTTTGTAGCATTTTGTAAATTAATTGCAGAAGCTTGATTTTGTTCCAAGGAACTCGGGGACTTGTAGGTTCGGTTTGGATTTTTCAGTTCTCTTTCATGAGTACTTATTGTTATAACCGTCGCCGAGGGGGTAACTTTTTGGTTGGAAGAGGTCGATTTGGTAGACTGCACTGGTGAGAGTTGGTGACTAGTGGAAGAAATGGCATTGAAGTTCAATACTTTATTGGATAGATTATTTTGAAGACTTGTTGAGCTTTCTAAATAACCTTTTGCCGCGGTTGGAGATTTCCAACCTCCGAGCCGTTTGATATTTGTTATTCCTTCTCTGGAATCTACAAACATTGTGGCGGCTGAACGTTGGCATATACATAGTTCATGATTTGGGAGCTTCAGATGACCTGCAATATCTGATAGCATTTATCTAAAAGTGTTAATTCCGATGCATTGTACTGTGCAAGCTCCTTTCTTGTAGTTTACAAAAAAAAGTCGGTGTGGGGTTTCTGGCTTCCTTAAATTCGCATATTTTTTGACCAATTATAAATATTCTCCACTTTCAGCTTTATCAGATAGTACAAAGCTTCTAGAACGGTAATTTTTTGTGTCTGGAATATTTATTAATAAAATATTTAGTTTGTCTTCAATATGATCCATGACTTTGAAAAACTTGCTTAAATTCATGTTTTCATTGAGTTTGATCATACTTTATATCAATGAGTATCTGGACCAAAGCGTGTTTGGCTTATTGGAAACTTTGGCGAAATATTCAAAAACGGATTCTTACAAAGTTTTGATCCCTTTAGTTTGACAACAGGTTTTAAACAGAATATATTCTTTCTCATACCTATGACGGGATTTTGATGGTAGCAGATTGAAGTTTGCAGTTCTAGCTGTTTCCAACACTGACTCGAGCAAATCTTCGTCTGAAGAATTCATTAAAAACATTTACTCAGGTTTTACTGCGACAATAATCAGCGACAGCAAAATTGGTTTTGATTGACAATAAATCGCACGCGTTCAAACTGCCAAATAACAAAAGCAGGGGTTTATTATTGCTAGTATTTTTTTATAAGGTCTTGTAAAAAACATGTAATTTTGTATATTATATTTAAAGAATAAGAGTTTCAATATATCTATAGGTACTCGCATATATATTTTTTTCACCGCAGACTGGGAAAATATACAAACGTGACCAAAATTATTGCATATTTCCCATAAGAGCCGTTGCAAATCTAGGCTGGTCTAATATCACATTAATTTTTTATTGGTCAAGCTTAAAATGTGATCAAAAAAATTAAATGGTGTAGAAAGATTAAGCTAACATTGAATTTAAAATAAAATTTGCTGTTATCATCCCTGCAATTTATAGAGAGATTTTTTATGTGGAAATCCAACATTTTGTATTAAGGCGGAATAAACAAACAAGGCATTTTTTAATAAAATGAAGAGTTTTAATTTTCACTTCAAACAATACAGTGTATTAAGAGATAAGTCCAAGTTTATTTTTGAATGATACTGAGTATATAAAAACTGAGCACTCTATGATATATGATATGAATGATCACAGCAAATCTTTCCTGAAATATAGTGACAGCTTGATCTTTAATCAACATTTTGTTTTTTTTAATCACTTCCTAAGCTTGTTGTCCAGTAAGATTTAAGTAGAGCAGCCTAAATTTGCATGGACTCTTAATGGGAACGATAAATGTTATGCAATAATTTAGGTCAGTCATGTGCGTATGTTTAATAATGCTAGGATTTTATGGCACGTTATTATCACAGTGCTCTCGAATAAGACAAAAAAAGAAGCGTATAATTTAAACATTAAATATTAGCTTGGCATTTTAACTGGTCAATTCAGTCTTCGAGTTCTAGTAAACATCGGCAAACTAAAACGCGCGTACAAGTAGGACTATTGCTTACTGCAGTTCTGAATTGTACGCTGCCGAGCCAGGGAGCCAAAAATATAAACAGACACTTGGGCGGCTTGGTCGGCTGCTTGCCCGTAGACGTAAAGAGTGTAAAGGAACTAAATTTTATTGTATGATAACCCTTACCTATTAGATTAAATGTACTCCTCAACTATCGTGCTGTACAAAGAAATGATTGCATTTAAACATTTTTGAGTCCATACAGTAGGATTTAAGAACTATTCTAGCTACGCGCCTAAAAATTCCGATATTTTTTTTTAAATGCTGAAGAATGTTAATTTTTTAAATGTAAGGTTTCACGAGATTTGCAGGGTCGAGAAACTTTATATGAAGAGCCACTGACTAACTGGAAATAAACTAGATATATTGAAATCACTACTAAATACCAATAAATTATATTATTCTTTCACATATCTTACTCTCGGTTCACCCTGTATAAAATTTCGGATATTCCAGTCTCTGTATAATCTTAAACGTCACGCAATTAGTTACAAAAAGGACTGGTTTTCCTATAGTAATTATTTATTTACGCGTTTTATCCGTGACGTGACTGAATTTGATTCCCTACAGACTTCTCATTTTTAATTTTATTCAGCTACTACTGATATTGTTGTGGATCTTTGTAGATGTAAATGAAATATCACGTATTTATAAAATATGTATATATACTGATCAGTTAATGACATTATGCCACCGAGAAAACAGTTGTAAAATGCATTTAAAAAAAATACTATACATTTGTTCTTAATTGTGCCAATAATATTCAACAAACATGTTAAAAAAATTTTATTGGTTTTGGGTTTAAGTGGGTTTGACCTGTTGAAAAAGAATTTAGGTTCCAATAGATTACTTGCTTATCAGAGGAGGATTCCTGGGTTCGAACCCAGGAAACTCTTTTTGGTTTTTTAAACTGAATTTCGTTTTACTAGATTTCGTTTTGATACCGGTTCTCTTTTTTGCGTTTATTTTTTCCCCTTTTAATAACCCCCTTCCGGCTACGTCTCTATTTAAAACAGCGTAAGTTAAGTCGAAGCAATATAAAAATGGCAGGTAACATGAGTAGATACAACTATAGAATTTTTATTTGAACTTTTTTCTTATATCGTGAACTCTAAAAACCAATTGCCATTTTACAAAATGGCGGGTTAAGGACCATGCTTTTGGGTCATAATATTTCATCAGACGGCCTGAGAGAATATTTATATAATTTATTATTAATAATTATTATTATTTCATAAATTAAATTAAAAATCAAACTTAACTAACATCGCATTTAAGCGAAGCAGGCCATGATCTACCTTAAGAAACAACACCAAATTGTCAATCACGTTGATATTCATTTTGATAGTTCCTGCTATTGACATCTAATTTAATGTTATGTAAAAAGTATTTTTACAACAAATCATGCCTTTTACGAATGAAGAAGCCTTTGATATGTTGAGAATTTATTTTCAATGTTTTGAAAATGCGGCGATTGCTTCTAGGCAGTATGCACTGCGTTATCCCCTCCGAAGACACCATTCGAGAATGGTTTTTCATCGTTTAGCCTTACGTTTAAGGCAACATGGCCAAGTGCAACAAACTCCAACTTTGAGAAGAAATCGTAGAGTAAGAAGAGAAGATAACATTATAAATGTGTTGGCTTATATTCATGCAGACCCCCATTTAAGCATAAGAGAGATCTCCAGAGATTTAGGAACATCCTATAGCTCAGTGAAAAAAATATTAATGGATTTTAAAATGCATCCATATCACATCGTGATTCATCAAGCCCTAAATGACATTGACTTTGAACGTAGGTTCGATTACTGCTACTGGCTTAGAGACTTCATTAGGGAAAACCATCATATTTTGTCACAAATATTGTGGACATACGAAGCATCGTTTTGCAGTAATGGCAGGGCAAATCTTCATAACGTGCATTACTGGTGGGGCACTAATCCACACTGGTTACGTGAAGATTATCAGCAGGGTCGATGGAGCGTCAACGTCTGGTGCGGTGTTATTAATGGTGCTATTATCGGTCCGCACATCTTTAATGGCAATCTAACCGGTGACATGTATTTGAACTTTTTATTTAACGATTTACCAGGACTCTTAGAAAATGTGCCTTTACAAGTAAGAAGAAACATGTGGTTTCAACAAGACGGATGCCCGGCACATTATTTACGAAATGTGCAAGATTTTTTGAACAGGTATTTTCCTAACCGTTGGATTAGTAGAGGCAGTCTATTTTTCTGGCCACGACGGTCCCCCGATTTAACCTGCCTTGATTTTTATCTGTGGGACCGAATAAAGGATTTGGTGTATAAAACTAGACCAACTACTCGAGAAGACATGATAGTCCGAATTCAAAACGCCATAAATATTATACCAAGAGCGGAAATTGAGGCAGCTGTCAACTCCACCCAGAAGAGATTGGACCAGTGCATTCAAAATAATGGACAACATTTTGAACATTTACGACAAAACTATTAATTTATTTTCAACGTTTATTTTTAAAGTTCCATGTTCTTGTTTTTAGTGTTATTGCTCCTGCTGTTGTTGGACAGTTTTATTAAGATTTTTCATTGTTAAACATCTTATTTTTTCAATCCAAAACCGTTCGTCTAACGAAAAAAAGTCAAGAGGTTCTTTTTGTTAGCAACTAATAAGTGATTACGAAAATGATTTTTATTTTGACAAGCAGTGGCGTGCCATTTTTTAATAAAATAAAATAATATTTTGGTCAATATCAACGGTTCAAAAAAAGGTAGATGATAAATTATTTTCATTAAATTATAGAGAAATTTATCCCCTTTTAAAATATGTAAAAATGAATATACCATTACATTTGTTTTTTTTGGAAAAAACTAAAAAATATGCTACTAATTCAGTTAACGGCATCTAGCGACGCCAGCAAAAGTCAAAAATTCAAAACCAAATAAGCGTTTTGTAGTGCAAATTATGCTCTTTCATATGAGCCTAAGTTTGCTAAAATCGGTCAAAAGAAACGGGAGACATCTTGGTGTCTTTGAAAAAACAATTGAACTTCCCCCACCGCTTTATTTTGATATATAGAACAAAACATTTTAGACAAAAAGTGTAGGGAAATGGTCACTAAATATGAAAATGATATCATCGATATATTTTCATTAGGCAAAATTCTATAAAAACCCCATTTTTCTACTTGGTGTTGGTTGTTACGCCCTCTAGCGGACGTTTGACAAACTCGAAAATAATTTTCAGCAATTTCTCTTGGCGACTTTTATTATGATTTTTTTTTCTCAAATCTATACGACCAATATCTTATGAGATATGGCCGCTCGCTACCCTTAACTGATCACCCTGTACAGTGAAAAATAAAAGTCTAACTTTTTGATTACTGAAGATAATATTTCTTATTCTTAGGCTGAATTTAGTAGTTTCTTAATAATATTTTTTTAACATTTTTGTGAGATCGCCATTTTGTTCCGTCATACTGAATTTTTACCAAAATGTCATCTTTATATCACCATTAATTTTTGACTAAGATATGATTTATTTAACTATGCTGTAAATAAACAGACCGATACACCAAAGGAAATGTGAAAACATGATTTTCAGGATTTAGAAACCCTAAAACGCAAATATCTCGGAAAACGAATTAAGAAATTACCTTTAATGTGCGTTTATTAGCAAAATTTTAGTTATTTATCTCTTTTAGAGCGCCTAACTGCACCATTCAACCGCAAGCTAATCTAAATTTTCGTGTTTTATCGTGATTATTATGGTAAACGAAAATGTTTCAGGTTGTTTGGATTGATATAAATGTTAATTTTTAATGAACAGTGTACAAGTGATTAATTGCTAATAATAAAATAAAATTTTCGTATTCAAAACTCAATTTATCTAGGTTAGATCAAAGAAAATTTCGCGTATCGTGTATGTTCTTAGGTTAGAACAAGCAAATATCCAACAGAATCGAATACATTATTGTTTATTAAGAATATTGCAACCCTACTATGCTAAAATTGACCAAAGTGTAACTAGGCTCTTTAAAAAGAAATCTGTTGCTCCCGTTATTGCTTTTTACTACCCTCGTAAAAGGGAAGTATTGTATTTGTGAAAAAATTACCCTCAAAGACTTTTTCATATCTTTACTTTTCAATGTCCAAAGAAGCCGGAAAACATGTCTTCTCGATTTCGTCTGTCTCTCTGGCCCGATTCCTGTTCCTGGTAACATTTTGATAAAAATCCGATATTGCGAGACAAAATGGCGGCCTGATGAATTGATAAAAACATTATTACTAAAAAACTATTTAGCCAATTTACCTCAAATCAAATGTTACCTAGAAATGAACTGGCAAAATTTTGATACGAATCCAAGATGGCGAAAAAAAATGACGGTTTTTTTAGATTCTTAAAAATTCAGTCTGAAAAAAACTACTTAATAGATTGATTTCAAATTTTCTGGCAAAATTATGAAACGAATTTAAGATCGCGGAACTAAATGACGGAATTGATAAAAAGTATTTTTGGTCATTTAAAGAGGTTAAAAAGTGAAGATACCTGAGAAGAACCACGATTGCAAACATTTTATTGTTCGCCATCTTGATTTTGAGATTAAATTTTTAAATATTTTATTAAACCGCCGTTTTGTTCCTCTATCTTGGATTCTTACCAAAATTTTAGCAGTTGATTTATAAATAATACTCGATTTTTGTGCCAAATTTGAGATAAATTGAATAAGTTGTTTTTTAGTAATTTTTTTTGACATTTCTCTAGGCCACCATTTTGTTTCGCCGTATTTGATGTTTACCAAAATGTTACCAGATTATCCCCAAATGACCAATAATTTTTGACCGACACTTGAAGTCAATCGGGTAACTGGTTTGTTAGCTATGCCGCCAAGAAACAGGCCGACAGCAAGACATCTAGAGTGATTTATTCACGATTACAATACTCCGCTTTTACAAGGGAAGTAAAAATATATGTCAAATGACATCGGGACTGATATATTTGCTGCTTGTTCCTGTGAACATGAAAATACAAATACAATTACAAATGATTTATTATCCAAAAAGAGAAAAAAATCACAAACAGAAATATATCACAACATTCTAGAGTTCAATGGATCACAGATCTGCGTGTGCACTTGAGTGACAACATTTTAAATTAATTATGGTATTTAACACTAAATAACTCGATGGAAAATATGACCAGATTAGTATAATAAAGATAATCCAGCAGATAAGTGCATTTATACAAAGTAGAAAATCAATGCAAGTGTTCCTTTAAGGGATCGAGACAATATCAAAACCTAGTTTTTTTTTCATAATATTTTATAATTATTAACAAAGCAGGAATCTATCTTATTTTTTATTTTATTAAAGGTACACTTTTTTAAGTGACTTGCTAGTATGCTAAATATTTTGGGTAGAGTATAAAAGATATGCGTTTGTGTAGACTGAACAATGTACTGGGTATAGTAAAATTGGTAATTGCTTATATGGTGCTATGGTGATTGATAAGCTTGTTGAATTTTTTGTTTCTATAACTAAAGCTTATTACATGTACAGTTGTTTTAAATTCAACAGCCCTGCTCTTAAATAAAGCTTGTGTAGAAAAATGTTGAATGAAATAATATTATTTTAATTACATATTTTTGGGATATAAATAGTGGCGTTAAAACGTGGTTACACGAGGCTCCACGCCGAAATAAAGTCACTGCAAAACTAAAAGAATAGGTCTTATCAGTATTTAAGGTCAGAAGATGTGAGTCAAGCCAGTGTTTAATTTTTGCCATGATCTCCTCACATCTGTCGAGAGTGAGGTGGTTGACTGTGTTAAAAGCTTTTGACAAATCCAAAAAAGCTGCGAGTGGCATATTTTTTTAATTAAAACCACTTACTATGAACTCTGTTATCTCAGCAACAACATCCTTACAATATGCTAGTCTCGGAAACCAAATTGTGTTTCGGATATTAATTTTTCTTTGTTTATGAAATTACAAATAACTGAATTTTATACATATCTCAGTAATTTTGCTAAGTGTAGTTGTAAGAGCATGCTTGTAGTTAGTTTTTTCGTTTTTGTCTCCTGTCTTGTTATTACAGAGTTTTTGAAAACACCACTTACTAAGTGTTTTAAAGGTTCGATCAGGTGGATGTAGTTTTTCTTAATAACGTCAGTGGCAATTCCATCATCTCCCCCATCGTTCCATTTTTCAGAGAATAAATTTGATTTATAATTTCATTAATTCAAATTGGATTGAAGAAAATAGAATATCTGCCTTGTCTCTCACCTAACATTCTTTGACTAGGTTAGTTATCTTTATTCTATTTGAAAATTTTCTACCCACTGAGCTAAAAAATTGATTAAAATCATTTGCCATAGGCGTAGTATCTGTAATGGTGTATCCTTGTTTATTTTTTATAATATAAATTAGTTTGTTTGGTAGATTCTGATTAGTTATTTTATTAAATGTCTACCAAAGCTTTTTCGGGTTCCTCAAATTCTCAGCAAAAGACCTTTTATAATACAATACTTTAACTTTATTTATAAGTTTTGTTATTGTGGTTCTATATTTTCTAAATCTCTGCATTAATGCCTGATTTTGTAGATTGCAGCTGCTTTCTTCAGTTTGTCCCTTTGTCTAATTGAAGTTACAAGCCTAACTGTTTGTTATCCAGAGTTTGGCACACTTTAATTTTGATTTAATTTTTTGTTTCTTAGTATATTTTTGAATATTCATCATTCATAATAGTCATTGCACTGATACGTATCAAACCACCTCTTGTTTTTAAGTATTTCAGAAAGTTTGAGATTATTTAGTTTTTCAGTAAATTTAAACACATTCGTGTGGCTAAAACACTAGAATGTAAGGCCAAAAACCAAAAAAAAAATAAACACATTCGTCTTTTTACTAATTGTTTATTCTGGAGTTTTTAATTGTTAATAATACTGGATAGTGATTAGAGATGCAATTCTTTAATATCATTGCAGTTGGTTTATTAACGTTTTTGTTGTTGCAAACCTTAATGTAAATGTGGTCAGTGAAACTGTTTGTATTGTCGTCTACTCTTGTAGAATTATGTTTTTAAACTTTTATAACCAAAAGACCCCCGAGTAGTTATTTATCTATTTTTAGATTTAATGTCTTACATATTAAAATTTGTATTCCCTAAAAGATTTTCTATAGAACATTGTTTGAATTTATTCTGTATTAAATCGTTTAAGGCTTCAACATATACCTCTTGTGATTGTGTTGGCAATGTATAATATGCAATAACCCCAATTGCCACTTCGTTTTTTGTCAGAGTAGTTCTCAAAATTTAGTATCATTTATCAGTTCACTTTTTGCATAAGCAATTGTGCCATCGCACCTATTAATTGTACTATTATTGTAAAGAATATCATAATTACATATTTGAAACTGGTTTAGGTTGTTAAAAACTCGCGTCTCTGACACAACTATTAGGTCAAACTCTATTTCAAAAAATTGAAGGAAAACCAAAAAATTATTGAAATTTGTTGAAATGCCACAAATATTGATATGCATTACATTAAAGTCCCTAAGACAATTGTTAAAGAACCTAGTCTCTGTCATATCATCGAAAGCTTTTTTCAGTGCTATTTTTATAAGGAACTCCGTTGGGTCGTTGAATGTAGTTTTTGGTATTACAGCACTATATTCTCACTTAAATTTAAGAGGATTGCAGCCTCAAAATGTCTTCTTCACTCCTCACTCTGCCTAATTCAGCATCTTCGTCTTTTCTCACGTAAACATTGCCAGATTTTACCCATATAAACTTTCCACAGTTTCGTCAAATACGAGCTCTTCTAAATAGTTCGCGCTGATCTTTTGTTAGATCGGCATTAACAAAAATGGGGCTAGACTCATATAACCCGCAGTATCACCTACTATCCTTCCTATTTCTTTTCTTTTGGTCATTACTGACAATTTTGATTACATGGTTGGGAATTAGACTAATAGGGTGAGTTTGGTTTATTTCTGTTTATTATTCTCGTTTGAATATCAGACGACTTACGGTTAAAGTCTTTATGTATTCTTTTAAAAATCTTAGCTGATTCTTTCTGATTCCAATGATTATAACGCTATTGGCCCTTGATTCTTCGTTTTTTACTGAGTTTTGACTTTGGAGATTTTTAAATTTCCTCATTGGCTTAAATCTCTAATTGCCTTAGTTAGATCGCTTCTAAAGTCGTTTATGGATTCCAGTATGTCATCATTTGGACCATTGTTTTGACTCTCAGATTAAACAATTCCAGGTAATTCCAAAGATTTTCTAATTTTCCCTTCCGTTTTCTTTTTGCATCCTTCGCAAACCCATGTTCCATTCCCAACTTTTGTATTACATTTAGGTCAATTTTTTCGATTTCTGAGCAAGATAAGTGTCTCCAATTCTTCCAGTTTCACGCTGTACAGAATCTTGTGACTTTGTAACTTTATTCTTATACTTCTCACGGAAAAAGTTCTACCACCAGACATCATTGTTTTCGGCCACTATTCTGTTTGAAAGAAACAATAAGTGTTATAATTTTCAGGGATCAGTTCTGAAGTTTTTGCTAATTTTACAACCAGTTTCCTATTTTTCTTGCTTTTCGTCAATCGAAATTCACATTCACCTGTGTCAAGGTTAACTGCCTTGTTTCAAAAAACTGAACTGTTTTGGCTTAAACTCACCTTTTAGTCACTATTATCTTCTTATTACCCGAAAAAAATCGCATTTCATCGCCAGTTTTTTCTAATTAGGCGGTACTTTGTGACTTTTAGAGTGCAATTCAACAAGTCTACTATTTTTTTAAACTTTTTACTAGCGAAAAAATACAGTTTTTGCAAGAGCTCGAAAATCAAGTAAGTGGTAGACGACAGCGACCTTGGCATGAGTCCGAAAGAACTTCCTTATTGGGATATAAAGTGTTTAAGTTCAAATAAAGTTTGATTTTTTTTCAATATCTTATAAAGCATTGCACATTTTAGAGTAACTGTATTTATTATAAGGTTTAATCATTGTTTAAAGAACTTGACACCTTCATACATCTCAGAAATAGTCCGTTATTAATTGAAGGAAACAGAAGATATTAGACATTCGATTAGAGACTAGTATAATCCATCACTTCATCCCGTATAATCAATCATCTAGTTTTAGTCGTTATATAGGTTACCACAAATTGCAAGAATTCTATGGAGGAATAGGATACCATAATGTATTGAAATCATTCCATTCATCCATCTCAGAAATACTCCGTTATTAATTGAAAGAATCTGAGAGTATATTAGACATTCGATTAAATATTACTATAAACCCACACTTCATCCAGCATAATCAACCACCTAGTTTTATCTGTTATTCAGGTCACCACAAATTGGAAGAATTTTATGGAGGAATAGGATACCAAGGTTCTTGCATTAGTTTCGAGATATTATAAAATGAATATAAAATAATTTATTAAAATCATTAAAGAACTGAGCAAAGGTCGGCTATAAAAACCCTAAGCCTGCTCACCGAACCTTATTCAGTATTTTAACCTGATCTGCAAATAACATCCCCAAAGACGCCTAGTGCCATTGCAGGCGAAGCGTCGGATATTAATTCCAATTTTAAACTATTAACTAAATCTATTCTCACAAGATGCATTCTATATATATCCTTATCTGACCATATCTCTTACAAAGAGGATACTTACTGACCATATCTCGCACAAAGAGGAATGTAATCTGCTTCACGGCATTCACATGCATATAAAAAAACACTTTTTTGAATATATACCAGTCTTGAAAACTCGTGCTCTATCCCAAAATAATGCGCATCAATTTGGCGTTCAAAATTTAATAAGTAGAAAAATCTGGCTGGAATATTTCCAAATCTGAAAGAACCTTCGTGTTAAAAGCGGCCACCAACTACTCAAGAGCATCGTATTAGACCCTTAAAAATTATTTGCGATCAATGTTATTGGATAATATATACCATATTAATGTTTTTTAGACTATTTTAGTACTGACCAGTTATATTTTTAAATAAAGATATTATACAACCTAGAAAAATGTATAATACAATTGTACGGATTTCTTGTACAAAATTAAACAATTTCATCTACTTGACTAGGATATACTAGATAGAAATTAATTTTTAGCTATCAGTCAGCGACGGGACTAGATTATATTTTAAGCGCCATTACTGGGCACCGTAGAATTGTAGAATTGTTTTCAGTGTTACTTAGTGGGGTATCCCGGAAAAGGTTTTGTGCTACTTAAAGCATAATCTTGCTCTAGGGATGACGCAGACCTGTATAGCAGGCAAGAAACGTAAGCAAGAATTTGTCTCGTAACGAATTCCACTACATACAGATAACACAGTTTATATATAAATATAGTTGTTTAGTAGTGATTTTATGTATAATATATAAATATATAATAAAATTCTATATAATGGGAAAGTTTTATTACTAAGAAAGTTCTATTAAATGAGACTCACCTATATTTTTTACCAAATACCTGGAACTTACCACATAGAAACTTTCATTTTATTAGTACCTATAAAGACAGGGCCGGCGCGAGGCATGGGCCGACGGGGCAAAACACACTGCCTTGTACTTAGACCGGTGTTTCAACCCACACCGTTTTTTAAGCCGCTATTATGAATAAAAGATGACAAGGCACAATTGTAATCTAAAAAGGCTATTAGTGTTGTGATTATGGTCCTTGGTTGGGGTTGTCGAAGTACAAACAATTGTAATCTAAGAATTTGTTAATTTTTCTGATGGGCTTCGGCGGCCTTGTTACCTTCTCTTGTTCACGACCCGCAAAACCTCACGCCGCGGCCGGCTCTATATAAAGTTATTGCCAGATAACTATATGAATCTAGGTGCTTTATTTATGTGTGGTGGAATTCTTTACGAAAGAAAAGTAAAGGGCAATTTACTTGTTTTTTATTATGTTTTTCTTGATTTAGCTTAATTTTTAAATAAATTTATTATACTCTTCGTGTGTCACTTCAGTTAGATACTTCTGTGGGAGGAGTGCAAAAAATTGTTTACACTTTTTTATCTCATGTTTGTCAGAGTTCTTGTGAATAGCCGTAGCACGTATGCGAAAATAAGAACTTATAACTATTCATCTGTGTTATTCAATATCTTACAATCATTCAGAATGAATCGAATATACATTATCGATATATACACATTAATTTCCTTACCATACATACTCAAATAGAACCACTGCTTGATAACCCAATAAACCATATTTTATCTTGTTTTTAATTTATTTTTATATTATTATTATTATTATCATTCATATTTTAAAACTTTTTTACATAGCTTATAAAAGATACATTGAGTTATTTATTATTTTCCTTCTGGAAAAGGAGGTTTTACCTAGAATTTATCGAATTTTTAAACATTTTATTAAGCGGCCATTTTGTTCCCCCATATTGGATATTTTCCAAAATGTTACCATTCCACCCCCCTATAACCCATAATTTTTGAACAGCAATTGAAGTCAATGGGAAATCGGATCATTATTTTTAGTTTTTTTAACTATGTTGCGTAGACATACCGATAGAACGACGAACCCACGGAAGTGGGGGAACATATTTTTAAAATTAAAACGGAAAGAGCTGCAAAAACCTCGAAATGTGTTTTATTCACGATTGGGAATTAAGTGACCAAAATCGTTAAATGACACTGAAATTGTATTATTTGGTATGACAATCATAGCTGACGATAAAACATTTGTTTTGATTCTGCTGGAAAGACGCCCTACATTTTGTCATTAAAGTTACTTACCGATTTATGTCTAATAGTTACTATACTATTACCCACTTGTCGGGCTCCCCATCTATGTCTATGTCTATGTCTATTACCCGCTATCAAATGACTGATACAACCTATACGGGATCTACAATTTCTTATGAAATCGAAGCCATAGATTACTCAAATCCGACAGCGGGTGGCTCGAGGGCAAGCGATACAACTAGCTGAATTACCGTTTACTTCACCTTAAGTAACATCCTTATTGCCTTCCTGGGGGTTGTTATCGTTGTTGCTGTATTACCTAAAACCTCAACGACCTCCTCTCGACCGATAAATTTGCTGGGGTATACTGTTGTTCTCTGAATGAATTGACACTGAAAGTATTGGTAAGCATTCAGATTCCGCCATCAGATGTCGTTTTGAGGACGGCATCCTACGATTGGGTAATGCAGTCGATCACCACGTCCACTGAGGATTATATAGGTGTAGGCCCTAGAACATCAAAAGGAAAGTGGAATAGTAGCTCCTAAATTCATTCCAGTCAAGGTAATTTAAACCCCAACTCCCAAATAATATGTCCCCCAGATTTAACAGTTTGTGTAAAAATAGGACCATAGTCAAAGTTGGACAACCCGCCCTCCACCGAAGAACTTAGTGTAAAGTCCTGCTGTGCTCTGAACCAGATAATACTGAAGGTAAATATTCAGGTTGGGCTTGGGGAGATCACGTTCTAAGGACGTTACTAAGTCTGCAACCTACGATTGAGTTTACATAAGTATAGACCGAAGGAAGAAAGTGGAATTCCAATTTTATAACCCATTCCAGCCAAAGTAAGTTAAATCCAAAGTCTCAAATAATAGGAGTTCAGCCGGATTTAATCGTTTCTGTAAAAATAGGACAGGAGACTCTAAGCAGCCCATAATGCCAAGAGGATGCGGATGAAAATATTTGATATTGGCCGGCAATGCAAGGGTGTTTAATTGTGTGTGAAAATACTTGAAAGTAATTAGGTTTATTTAAGATTAATCGAAGTTTTTTTCTGGTTTACTTTGGAGGTCGATTTAAGCAAGGAATGATATTACTTCTGAAGATAATTATTTTAGAAAAAATAATTCTGGATTAAGTAATTAACTTTGCTCTGAAATACTCGTTATGTATAGAAATCATATAAGGAGAAGGAATATATCCAATATACCAAATGAAGAATGCCTTAATATAATTAACCACATACTTACAAAGAAACATATAAACACAGTAATACATCAAGAGTTCATAAAAATGCGTACTAAATGAAAATTACTTTGAATTTGACGGAAACACTATAAACAAAAAGACGGTTTAGCAATGGGCTATCCCATAAACCCATTACTAGCAGAAATGTATATGTATGAAAATTTTTTAAATACATCCTTTGTAAAGGATATATTCTTTTGGCATAGGTACCTGGATGACATATTGGTCTGCTTCACAGGAAATAAAGAACAACTACACACAGTTTTAAATCACATCAATTCAATCCATAACAAAATTAAATTTACACTCGAAATGGAATAAAACAATCCAATAAATGTTCTAGACATCACATTAAAAAGATCACTTATTCAATTACAATTCAATATCTACAAAAAAACCACATATACAGTTGTAACTATACCAAAGGACTCTATTCATCCCGTAGACCATAAACGTTCAGCATATAGGTTTGTGATTCAAAGAGCTTTTTCTTTGCCATTAGACATACATTGCCTAGAAAGGGAACTTGACGTCGTTAGATCTATTGCAACAAATAATGGCTATAAATTATCTGAAATTAACAGACTAATTTTTAAAAAACGTAAGCTTTTAAATATCCAACAAATATATCCTAAATTTAAAGATTCTTATATAAAATACAACAATTACATATTTTTTACCTATATCTAACAAAATTGCAAATATTTCAAAAATAAATAAAAATGCTAAAGTTACTTTTCGATCGTCATAAAATTTCTCTAATTTGACTTTTATCGTCAAAACAAAGATTAATAAGTATAAAAAGTCTGGATTTTATGGCTTGAAATGAGACGAATGCAATAGTTGTTATATAGGGCAAACAGGAAGAAATTTCGGTATTAGATTTAAAGAGCATAACATCTCATATAGATTAAAGAAACAGAACTCTCATTTCGCCAACCATTTCTTAGAAACTGCACATAAATTCCCTGACGTAAATAAGTTAACTGTAATACATTATGTACAAAAAAGCCGCAAATTGAGTTGTTTAGAGGCAACAGAAATTTATCGTAAGAACACGATAAAGACCAAATGTTAAACTTTTAAATTCACATACAGATGTTGGAAATACCACTCCATTAAAACTTTTTGACCATAAAAGATATACAGTTGGTTTTCCCTAATCATACTCTTAAGAATTTTTGTCTGTATACACCTAACTTAATTATAAATATCTTCATGGCGTTTGAAAATGTACTAGTAGTACGAAACTACAGTCACGCCTAGTGCAAAAATAAAATAAGTGATAGTTAACAAAGCAAAACTTGTGTTTCCATTTATTTGTCATTATATATATATATATATATATATATATATATATATATATATATATATATATATATATATATATATATATATATATATATATATATATATATATATATATATAAATATATATTTATCTCGCAATAAAAGAAAAGTCGATTTTACATACAAAACTACTTTATATTTACAAAAGTATAAAAAATAAATACAAATTTACAATTTTGGCCAAATTATATGCGCTCTATAAGTAAACAGTTATTTACAGCATTACTGTTTTTCTTACATTCTATTTAATACTACCGAATTGCATTTTATTAATTTATCAGCCATAGTAGATGAATCTTATGCAAAAATATTTGCATTAAACTTCACAAAGACACGAGGTAGATGATTACTTTACAAATATCAACGATGGCTTTGTTTATTGCTGCAAAAGTTTATCGATTGTTATTTGACTCACTGTAAGTTCGCCATATTTTTTTAAAATTTAAACTGATTTTTTCTGTTCGATTTATAAGTAAGCTTTTCTTATTCCAATAAAATATTCTGTTTTTATAAGTATAACAAAAAAATTATTTCGTGTTGGACTATTGTTGAATGTCAAATATATAACAATTAGCAAACAATTTAATGGGGGCATATTGTAATATTACTCATATTCAGCGATTAAGATAATATCAATCAGGGCAGAAAACTATAAATTAACAAAAAGACTGTTAAATAACAACTATTCACGATTTTATTATCTGAAATTGTAGAAACAAGTCTAAAGCGGAGGAGTATAGATAGTTGTATAACTCAAGGATACTGTGAAATAACTTGAATGAAATCGAACTATTTCTGAAATTATGATGAGTGACAGTTTCAAACTAGAAGATTGTTTTGCTTGAGTAAGTAAATAGTATATTTTACATTTTGTTTTATAATTTATGTGTATTTAATTAACCCTTGTTTACTCCAGCAGAAACAGCAGTTCTTATACGTTACTTGTTCCGAAAATAAAACGAAGATTAACGTCAAAGAGAATTTCTAAACGTTGATAAACCTTTTCGTTGTAAAAAGTGTTGCTGATGTTAATATATACATGTTCTCCGTTTCTCAAGTTTTGCCAAGTTGTTTTTATTAAGCCGATTATTTTAATTTTACATTCTTTAATGACAAACTTAATATGGGTATAGAAATTCAAATTGCATATTCCTTTAGTTATAAGGTATGAAAGCATAGAATTTCAAAATTCGGACGTTAAACTTAACTCAGAGATGTAGGTCTAAATTCGGAATTTCCTACTCGAAGATGCTGTCAGAAATAATCAGTGAGGTGTTAAAACTGGATCGCTTCGTTTAATGTTGGTGGTTTGTAAACAGATTGGATAATGTCAATTAATAGTCAGCTTAAAACTTAATACGTAAACACATCGTTTAAAATTATAGAATTTTTATTCAGTGCTTTTATATTTTTAAATAATAGTTTTAGGGAAAATGTACCTTATTTCGCGATTTAAAATGTTTTCTTTAATATTATAACCTGTGTGTTAAACTATGTCATTACATTCTACGTAAAAACTCTATAATGACTAATTTTTACTTTTTCATTAGCTCGTACTATCACTAAGATACGAAGGGTACCTGGAATGTGCAAATTTTCAGTTTAGCCCTGTATTTTAAAATCGAGAAGGCCATGTAATTTTTGTTTATGACGTCTTTCGTTTCCCGAAAGAATATCGTAGTGCCCCATGCCTCTATCTTCAATAATAACTGAGACACCCTACAAAGATATCGATAATAAGACACCCTGTAGTGGGTGGGTAGTGGTTATTATAATAATACAATAACGACCGTATATAAAAATGGTACCGGTAAAAGCGAGTACGTGTTTCGCGGTTTAGGGAATGGCGATGGAATCTACGATCCTATTACGATGTCTAAGATCCATTATTGCTATACAGTTATGGGACATTCAGAAAACTTAATTTAACAATATATTAGTGATATATCAAAACTGTAAAAACTGTTTTGTAGATTAGAAGATCTTACATCTGGAAAACGAACGTTATCGGCCCTATTTCTAATCCTAACGCTCCTTGAGTGCCCGTTAAATTTCTTTTTTAGAAAATTTATAGTTCAAGTATTCCACGAAATCAATCCAGTTTTTATGCCTCACTGAAATTTGTTTTTAACTTAAAAAGTATGAATTCAGAGTTTTAATTCTGAATTCAGAATTTAAAGTCTGAAATCAGAGTTTATAGAAGTTATAAAAAAATATGTGACCTTTCTACGCTTTCGTAATAAGCCAACACGTTTTAAAGTTACTTAAAAGTAAAAGTCTTCATATGGAGGTAATGCATGTTTTTCTCTGAATAATCTCTTTTAAATTCTATTTCTTAAAATACAAATTGTTGTTGTGGAAATTATTGTATATGGGACTATTCAGAGGTACCCGAATTATTCTAAGGTTAACTTCGTTAGGAGTGACGGTTCTCTTAAAAAATTTTTGGAATCTGGTACTAAGAAACCATAGTCCGTCTTCTTTCCATCTAAGCTCCGAAGCAAATTGGATCAGATTGGGATCATAGGCCAACAAACTGAAATTAAATTAACATTAATGAACATGTATCATAGAAATTCCGTAAAATAAAATATGATATTTAGAATTAGCCTATCAGCTTGTGTATTTTTGTTGCTCTTTGACTGATAATTTTATTCTAGATAAACTCACTTTTGTCGGTTGGTTAGTGGATTCCAAGATGCAAGTGATGTCTCGGACAAAGGACTGAAGTATAGCGTATCATCAGTTGGGTTGAGAGTTAAACCTAAACCTTGAGACGATTTTCTTCCAGCCAGTGAAACAGGAACTTCTTCGAATTCTGCGGGTGGACCTTTGGTGAGTGTGGCTGTTGGAATACTGAAAATCCTGAAGCAAATAGAATGATTAGTCACTCAGACCTCTTCAAATAATCTATCTATCATTTTATTATTAAGAAGGGATCCCCTCCCATCCTCCCCTTTATATCCATCCCTGGAAACCTTCTCATTAAAGCAAGGTTTTGTTAGGTAACAAAACCTACTTACAGATATTATTTATATAGGTAACGAAGATAACAAACAAAATAAGGAAAAGAGGAACCATATAGAGTTCCCCCAGAAAAACTTTTATTAATTGAATTAAATACATTTCATTGTTGCTTTTTTATAAACAAAAAAATAATAATACAATTGGATATAACAAAACATGGAAAAATAACACAATTTATCCAAATATCAAGAAAAATATTTTCACTTTACGATTTGAATTTTTGTGGCAACTTCTAGTCCTCCTTGTAACAGCCAATATACTGAATTAATTAATATGCTGTATAGAGGAAGTATTGAGAGTCGCAAAATATTTTTGAAAATTACATTTGGGGTTTTTCGACTTTTTAGAGTCCCTAGTTTGAGGAAAATATATTTTTAGAAAAAGAAATTATGATGTCTGTGCATATGTGTGTGTATAAACAAAATTTAAGTTAAAAAGTCACTTATAAAGGGGGTTAAACAAATCTCTGCAAATTTTCTAAAATATTTCATTTATTCCGAAAACTTACAAAAACTATTTTTGAGTTCTAGTTGCGAGATCAACTTAATTGTAAAAAAACAATTTGATACATTCTTTAAAACTTTTACTGTTTTTTGAGATATGATTATTTTTTGAAAAGGAATTAGATTTTTCTTACATATTAAGTTGCAATTTTTGATTAGCCGTTTGATGTAAAGTTTTCGTAAAAGAGAGCTCTTAAAACTTACTTTTTTATAATCTGCAGGGTCTGCACTACGCAAATATGTTAAGATTAATTAAATACCTAGCTGTCCTATAGATTATGTACATATATTTCAATAAAATTTAAAGGTTTTTATTTAAGTTTTAAGGAGTACTGAAAATGGTCTAGCAACGGGTTTTTTATCTAACGCTCTAACTTTATTATTTTCAAAGCTACAAGTGTTACTTTTAGAGGCAAATTTGCCAATACCGGGTAACACAGGAGACATGTAAGAGGCTGCCATTTTTTAGTATTAAAAATATGAATTCCCTTTTCTACCAGAAGGAACCACTACTTTTTATTTTAAATAAGACACTGTAGAATTTTATAAACTATCGTATTCAGCCTAAAATTACCTTTTTAACGATATATCACAACTTGTGGTTTCCAAATGGCGGCTGGACAGCATTTTTTAAATACTTGTTTTAAACAGTCCAAAATAGATTTATTTCTTTATTTTTTAGATACTCCAATTTTAAAATAGTTTTGGATACTAAAACATTTTTTTCGATTTTTTTAACTTATCGTTTTATTGAAAGAGCATCATACTCCAATATTTTTAATGTCATTTTTGCCGTAAAATTACCTTTTCAAAGGTATAGATAGTTTTTTGTTTTAAATGGTTACTTTATAGCCATTTACGGCGAAAATGACTGTGAGAAAAAATATACAAGGTGCCATTAAAAATATTGATGTGTAAGAGAAATCAAATTTTTTCAAAAAACCATCTCAATAAATATAAAAAAAAAATTAAAAACCGTTCCAACTTGTTTTTTACAAATTCGTCAAGGATTAGGCTGATCTAGAATAGAACTTAAAAATCGTTTATCGGAGCATATCAAATATTGAGAAATATGCAGGGTTTTGTTTAACACCCTGTATAAATATTTTTTTAGGTTATTGAAAATACAATGTACTTTAACATATTGAAAAATTTCGAAACACGTCGAACTTATTTTATTTTTTGTATACAAAAACATTTTTTCTATACAGGGTTGTCCTAGGAGCCACCGGAAAATAAAGATCTAACATATCTATTTCAGAAACATTTCTTTTACGTAGTAAACAGTAAAATACGTCAAATTTCTTTTATCGTGTTGTAAGTAATAACATTTTTTTTCCTTTATACAGGGTAGCCCTAGGAACATTAAACTGACCCCGAAAAAAAAAATGTTGAAAATGTTCCAAATGTTACAAGAGTCCCTTAAAAAAGTCAAATATTTTTTATTGCCATACTGATTAACTTTTTTTAAAACATTATAAAACGGGGAAAATTTATTTTCTTTATTTTATTTTTCATTTATATAGAGTTAATCTAAAGGGATGAAACAGTTCTCTAAAATATAATCTTAAAATTTTTTAAAGGATGTAAAACACTAAATTAATATTTTTACATTATTTAGACACAATCAACTTTTTATATTTATTTCCTATAAACCTCAACTTGAAAAAAGTATTGACGTACATACATAATATATGGGATGGGGATGTATTATGTTTGCCAAAACACATTTTTTATAATTTCAGATATTGTTATTTTATAAGCTACAATGCCGCTCAATTAGAAGGCTAATTTCATCAAAAATTATGTTTTAAAAGCCATTTGATTTTTATTTACAGTTTATTTATAGTTTTTACCTGTCAGTAGCCAATGGTTGATAGAATACAGTAGCTAATTTTGGCGAATGAGCTAGGCCTACCACCCCATCTGGCAAAGTGAATGATTCACCATTAATGGTATAGGTTGCGAAGTTGGGATCCGGAAACATGCTTGGATGGGTAACTCGCCATGTCCTGTCTCCACGAGCATCATACACAATTATACCTTAAAAATATTGTTTATCATTTATTTTTTATAGTATGTAGGTAGTAAATTTTATTATCATATTGTTATAGGCAATGTTATAAATAAAAGCAATAAATACTGTTCCATATTTTGTTTCAAAAAATATACAAAATTGCAATAATACCCTATCATATAATAAGCATCTACAAAATATCCACAGGTGCGTGGTGTGATATTAAAAGACGATAACTCATTTGAATTAACTAAATTCAACAATCTTCATTTTATTAATGTTTTTCTGCACGCCTTTATTAAAAAATCAAATAGGTATAAAATCATGCTCGTCAAGTTTTACGGTTACAATTTCAGCTTTAGATACTCTTAGTAGTAAAAATAAATTCTGTCATTGTCCAAAAATTCCCTGGTAACCAATTCTTCTTTTTAGCTATTTATTTGATAAGACTACATAAAAAGATAAAAATCTGCTCAGCATAGAGACCTATTATCTAAAATATATAGAAGACGATGAATCTAATTGATCTTTGATACCTGTTGTTTGTAACCAACACCGAATAAATGATACCCTCAAATATATAGTCCCAGGGCCGTTCCTAGCCCCTCGGCCGCCTTTGTGCAGAAATAAAACGGCCGCCCTTTTATAACAAAAAAAAAACAATATTTATTGAACAAAAAAATATATTTAAGTTCCTACGTATACATTAACAAGTAACATTGTATCATAACATAAGGTAATAATCTATTAAACGAAACAATAAACAACATAAAACAAAATACAAATGTTTAAACTATTAATTATTTAAATATCAAATAATATAAAAGCCAAACAAACAAAAATTGGTATCTTTTATATTGTATCTAAGTATAAAACTAAGCAAGTCCCAATAAAAAAACAACCTCTTCATTTCAAAAATATTTTTCTGGCTTTTGTACTTGCGAACTCGTCTATTATTTTATTATGGTCTAAATTTTCACAAATTTCATTTTCAATGGCAATTATACCTAAATTTGTAAGCCTTTCCTGTGACATAGAAGATCTTAAATAGTTTTTTATTATTTTTAATTTTGAGAATGGCCGTTCACCAGATGCAACCGTTACTGGTATTGTTAAAAAAATTCTCAAGCTTATACATAAATTAGGAAAAGATGAGACCAAATTATTACTATAAATAAATTTTAGAATCTCAATAGGTTTGATTTGATCTGTTAGAGATTTAAATGTAACAATTTCTTCAAATAGTTCTACGCCACTTATATCCCTCGATTCATCTTCGGTTAATGCGATTTCAAGTTCAACGCATTTTTGTTTTAAATCATCCGATGTCACATCATGAAACCGTGTTAAAAAGTTAAAAATATTACTGCAATACGAAAGAGAATTAAACCTTTCTTCTACTGATATTCTAGCTCGGTCAATAACAGTATAATAAAAATTTATTTTAAATTTCTCTCGTTCGTTAGTTAATACATTGTCTGTACTTTCATAACTAAATTGGGATTTTTTCCGCCTTATACGAACTTCTGGAAAATCTGGTTCCACATCAATTTCATTTGCTAAATTGGATGAAATTTCTATGTAAGTGTTAAAACTTTGGTCCGATCGCATTTCGTTAATAAAGTTAAGTACATGTTTTAATGATGTGACACACTGAGTCAGATCAATATTAATTTTTTGCAATAATTTACTGACTACGTCAATTTTAACTAATAACTCGTACCATATGACTAAGCTACAGATAAAAGTAAATGATTTTATTTTTTCTAATAATGAATTGGCACTTAGTTTTGTTTTTGAGTCTCTTGTAACATCTTCTGAAAGCTCAACCAAAGCTTTACAAATATTTCCTAGTTGATTCCAAAGTGGTCTAAGCGCTTTAACTCTGCTTTCCCATCTGGTGTCACTTACCGATGTAAGATTTAAATTACTAACATTTTTTTTTAAAACATCCCCACGAAAAGGAGAAGAAGAAAAGAATACATACAGTTCCTGCACGATGTTAAAAAAATTTATTGTTTCGTGGGAGATTTTAGCGGAATCGTTTATTACTAGATTTAGTGTGTGAGCGGTGCAAGGAACAAATATAGCCCTGGAATTAACATTTTTTACCCTTTGTTGAAGTCCGATATGTTTTCCGGACATATTGGCCCCATTATCATAGCCCTGACCTCTTATATCCCTAATATCTAATTCAAACTTAGGCAAAATATCATTAACCAATAGGTTAAAAATCCCTTCCCCAGTTGTATATAAAATAGGAAAAAAACCCAAAAAACACTCTTTTATGACAACATTTTCTTTGTTACAGTCTACATATCTGACTACAAATGTAATTTGCTCTGTATGACTTGCATCTGGAGTAGAATCTAAAATTATGGAAAAATATTTGGATTTTTTTAAGAGTGTCGTAAAATGATGGCAAATATTTTTTGCTAGCAAAGTAATTATTTCGTTTTGAAAATGAATTCCCAAATAGTGAGTTATTTTACTTTTTGATTCTTGGGTCTTTGTAATTTTTTTTAGATGATCGGATAACACTGGGTCAAATTTTGCCACCATTTCAACAGCTTTTAAAAAATTGCCATTATTTTGTTCGTATAAGACGGAACTTTTTCCATGAAATGCCAATGATTGTCCAGCTAAAAATTGAATAATTGCAATAACTCTTTTTAAGATAGAGCGCCAGCGTTCCCTTTCAAGTTCAAAATAATTTTGCCGTTCTTTGTCAATAGTTAATTTTTTATTTAATGACATTTTTAACTCAACCCATTTTTGATTAGCTTGCAAGTGATGTACAGAAGATTCATGCTTGGATAAAATATGTGAAAGATGTCGCCAATCAGAATACCCCATTTTGCTATTTAACTTAAACACTTCCTTACAAAATATTTTACAACAAAGACAAAAAATGCTATTTGCTCTACAAGAGTATACCAACCAAGCTCTTTTAATTTTTTCACCATTTGGCAAAATTCGAAAATATTGAGTTGAAGAAAATTTCCTTCCCGATTCATCAGAAGGAAATTTTTTTTCTATATGCTGAAAATCGTTTTGTACTATTTGCTCAATAACTTGATTTTGTAAAATATCCGGCCAGTGAATGGGTCGCTGACATCAAAATCATCATTAGTTTCAGGGATAACTTCGTTTAAGTTAGGATTATCATCGGTTAAGAGCATCTTTTCTTCATTATCTATTTCTGTATTTGATTCAGGGTGTTTTTTTTTCTTCAGGGTCGCTTACTTTATGTGCATCCTTTACATTTTCATCCTCAATTGTATCTGTACCCTGTGACGATGTTGATGGAACTAAATATTTTTGCAAAGATCCACTTAATTTTTTTTTGTTTTCTTCCTTTTCTAATTTTCTTTTTTTATATTGAGCTCCAGATAAACGTTTTGTTTTTCTATCGGACATCTGGAAATAAAATTGAAAGGTAATTAAAGTTAGAAAATTTAGTTTATGTAATAGTTCTGAATCTGCGAAGATATAATTTTATAGTATCCCCAATTAAGTTCGCACCAAATGGAATTTTTTATAAATAATAAGTAAAATTGTAATCTAGCATCAGATTTTGTTTTTAAAATGACCCAAAAAATAACTATAATTATTATATTTTTATTAGATAAGTGAATTAGTAAAACTACTTTATACATTTTTTAAAACTTGAAATATAGAAAATTAATCTAGACATAAAATTAACAATAAACCACTTTTTGATCTCAAGCTAAAAAAAATTTTTTTTCACATGTTTAATATTAAATCCAAAACGTAAGATGCGGATTTGGATGGTAATATTAAGTAAAGTAATATCTATCCGAAGAACTTACCTTTTTAAATTACGAAAATTTGTTTCTTTTGAAATTTCACTTTTGCAAAATGTAGAAAAAAATAACTAAACAACAAACACTTTATATCACTGTTAAACTCTCGCTAGTTAATCGAATACTAAAAAGAAAAACAAAACATTTAAAAACTGCCCCATTCTACAGTATATAGAGCTATATAAAACTATATACTGTACACATACCAATTATGAAGTATAAACAAACATTTTTGCATTGAAAGGCGGCCGCCCTTATCTATCATTTTTATTGCTTTTCCAAGGAACCCTGCTATAAATAGTTCTATTGTAATTTCGGCAACTCATGCACAGCAAAAAAAGAAATGACCGGTAATAAATTTCTTATGAATGTTTTATCTTAAAAGCCTAACAAAATGTAATTTAATTTTTCTTTATTTTGAAAACAAAAATATAGGTATATTTTTGTAATCAAATGGCTAATTTTGTGTTTTTGGCGGGCGGCCTGCGGCCGCCCCAATAATTTGCCCGTCTTTGTGCCGGCACACCGTGTACACCCTTAAAAACGGCCCTGTATAGTCCTTTTGGTTTTATATTAACAACTTGCGAAGAAATGGTAGAATTTCAAAACAACAAAAGGCTTTTGCTGGTCACCTCAATTTTTTTCTATCTATCTATTTAGACGAACTATTTAATACTTTCCGGCACTACATGACTCCTACAGGCCTCCGCAGAGGCTGATCAACTACTGCAAATCTGTCTAAATTCCAGGACTTTTTTATTGAAAATATAGGCAAAGGCTTTAAAGTATACTGAAATGACTAAGACATTTGACAGTGTGTAACTTGCTTTTCTTTTAAAAAAATCAATGCACTTGGAGTGTGTGACACTTGTCTTGGCTGGATTAAGTCGTATCTCAGCAACCGAATCGAAAGAGTGCAATTAGGTTACTTCTCAGGAAATCAAAGTTACTTTTAGAGTTCCCTAATGATGCCACATATGTCCAGTTTTATTTTTATTGTTTGTAAATATTATCATATCCGCGTTTCAATACTGTGTCTCCTTGATGCAGATGAAATAAAGTTCTTCCATATTGTAGATAAAGTAGAAGACTCTCGGTTAATACAGTTAAATCTGAATAATTTTGGTAGGTAATGTGATCAAAACCTTTTGAAATCGAATATTCAAAAATGTAAATTGAAGCAGTGGGGGGAGGGGAGCAAAATATAAAACTTGATTGAAGTCATTAATCGTTTATACGTTACAATAACAAAAAAAATGTTAAACTGTTAGTTCACTACCTTCCTCCTGCCCTCCAACAAATCTAACGCCTGCGGCAAAAGATTCCTTCTTATGGTGTATAATTATGTTCTAAACGATCACCCCTTAGGAGAAGTATTAAAGTATAATGATTAAGGTGTTACATTTGACCAAGAATTGAATTCGGATGCACATGGATGAATAGAATTTCATTCTAAAAAGTTTTGAATAATAGGTTTAATTAGCAGAAACTGTGATAATAACAACGATATCAATGCCATACAAACCCTGTATACAATTGTTTAGTTCGACCATTTTAGAAAACAGTTGTAAAGTGTGGTCACCGTATGATATTAAACGTATCAAAAATGTGCAAAATAAGAAACTTAGATTACCATACTCTACCAGAGTACAGTTAGTAGGCTTAGACATTTATTAATAGAAATTTGACAGTAGTACTCTTCTGTCCAACATATTTAAAAATACCGTTAAGAAGAACCCTCTACAAATACGTGTTTTATGAAAGGCCACACCGCACAAACTGTAGTTTACAACACTCATACGAAACCCTCCAATCATAACACAGAGTGTTAAGTTAAAAATAAAGTTTAAAAATCCTTAAGTTAAGTTAAAAAAATCCTTGTTTTAATATAGATTCAGTTTTTCACATCATCCCAAAAAAAAGGCTTAACAAGTTTAAAAAAAGTGATCTCTAAATCGGAATTCGAAACATATTCATTGCAATGAAAATCGAGAATCCTAACAGTGAGCAACGATGATAATACTGACTATTCAACGAAACTTATTTATACTCCGCAGATATAAACGGCGAACTAATATGAAGCACTTTGAATGGTCTCTGTTGTGATTGGCTGCTTTCGGATGAGATTTAAGGTCTTTATTATAATTTCAGACGTATAACAGATAAGCTGGTAAAAATAGAAACCAATATTTCAATGTCATTGGCAGATTTAGCTCCTCTTTTGTTACTTTTATGAAAAGGAATAATTATTTTTTAAATCCTATTTCTTGAAAATGATGCCTTTTTGGTTCTATATGTTTTGTCTTATTTTATACCAAGGAATCTCACATGTATAATAAACTTTTTCAACACAAAATGCAGGACAATTTAAGAAAATTATTTCAATTTCATTTTAACCCCTCAAAATCCATCCTTATCTACGCCTCTGGCAGCTTAAGAAAAAGAGCTCTGCTTTATTTTATCGAAGTACCCGGAAGTTCCCCTAATGAAGTATTTCTTTCTTAAAGAAAGTGAAAGATAACACAATTTGCATATTATACCAAATTACTATATTCATAAGCAAATTATGCTCTATTTTGTTTTCTATGTAAAATAGAAGAACTTATTACGAGGCAAATTCCAAGTGATGCCCATTCTATTCTTTTACAAAGAAAATACTACAGCAAACGATAAAAAATGGTCAGGAGCGAGAAGATTCCCATCCGGTAGGTTTAGCCTCTCACATAGCATTCGAAAAAAGTTTTTTATAATTATAATCTCCAGTTATTTCTTATTTTTATTTTTATACTCTTATAGGTTTGGCCTTTTTTGATTTTAAATTTGTACAGTGTTATTATCTTTCACTTTTCTTGGCAAAAGTAAGGTTTAATCATGGGTAAAGTCTTTTGCTAAACCGACCGTAAATAGGAAAGCACGTTTTTCGAAATGTACCTAAGGAATATAAAATGCACACATTTTCAAACAATACCGTGATTTTAAATTATATATATATATATATATATATATATATATATATATATATATATATATACATATATACAACACAACATATAAATTGGTTATCCAAATATTACCGATTTTATTCCGAATAGACTATCAGACAAGTGGAAAATAAAATACTCTCTAAATGGATATCACCATAGTGCTGTATACTGGATAATTAAGATGCATCGAGGGATTTTCGCGTAGATCAAGAACCAGATTTCTTGTCAGTCCGCGATGCACGCTCTCCGACTTGCTGATTTAATTCCTTTTATCGGTTTTACGCTATTACCCGGCAATCCCATTTGTCTCTTTAAGCATAATTCTTACACTGGTATTCTAGTAAACTTCGTAAATAGAAGAAATTATTTTTTACATGTTACATAATATTATATATTATGAATTTCCACCGAGTATTGGTTGATAAAATCTAATAATTATTTTTCTCAGATGTTTATATACCTTTACTCTTTTGTACCAACAGATGAAGTGAAACCATACCCAAAATGTTCCGATGTCTACAACTTTCATAATATACTAGTGAAGTCTTCATTAATTTCTTTTCCCCTCGGGTTTTTTTTGTATGCATATATTAATGGGAACACAGGTGAAGAAAATCCTGACTTTTTGTATAGCACAATGACCGGTAGCCATATTTTTTATAACTTTTGTTGAAAAACGACGTTTTTGATAATTTTGTTTAATAGAAAATATATCTTTAAATATGGTTTAAATATGCTTTATTTTCTTTAAATACTTTTCTATACATTTTTAATACCTTTCAATACATTTTAATAACTTTCAATAAATTTTAATACCCTTTAATACATTTTAAATACTTTTCAATACATTGTATTCGATATATTTTTAGTTCCTTTAGATATCCTTGAGTATCCACTTTTGTCTCTTTGGAACTAGGTGCAGAACACACTTGTTTTTTTGTGGAAGATCAAAGACTACCCTAAACCCGGAGAAATTCTGTATGCCATTTTGGAGGTGAGTCAAAGGAGGTGATATCGGCGAAATGTGTCTATGTCTATACAAAATCTTTTTAACTAAATGAGATTTTAAGACTATTCTTTCCTCAAGGGTTTTCAAAAATAATTATCTTAAAATCAATTTATCAATCGTTCTATATTTTACTGTTTCAAATATAATAATTTAAAAATACATTTTTACATGTTTCAAATGACAACGTTCCGTTAAAAATAAACCGTTAAAATTTGGCATGTGAAGCAGGGCCAGATAAAATATATTTTTTAAACTGGCGCCTAAGAATTTAAATAAAGGCTAAAATGGTATATATTTAGGTGTTTACAATATGTCTCCAATTCAATGAGGTTTTAGGACGATTTATTTGTTAACCATTTTCTCAAATAATTTATGATTCGATATCGGAATTTTTTGAAAATTCCACCCTTAAAGAAGTATAAAAGGGCGAAATGTGTACCATTAAAGGTAAATTTGGCATGGACCTTGTTTTTGCTATGTAGGTGCTCGATAAAAAAATTTTTTAAAATCCGCGTACTAGGAAGCTAAAAAAGGTTGAAATTTGTTTTTACTTTTTTCAAATACACCTGCAGCTAAATGAAAATTTAGAACGCTTATTTTGTGCATGACTTTCAAAAACAATTTTCTACAAATAGATTTCTAGATCCCTTAAGGAGCAAAAAAGGGGAGAAATTGGTTTCAAACATGATTATCTAAAACCAATTTCTAGATTTTTCAAAATAAGGAAATAAAATGTGTTTTTACTTTGTTTACAATATCTCTTTAAGTATAATAGCAGAAATATATAATTTCTGCAGGTGCAAAACGGCCTACAAGAAGAATTGCTTTCGATTATGTCACAGGGTACCCTCCTGCGATCATGATTTCTGGGCCTCTACCCTCATCAGGCAGGCTTGTACCCAGGGAGATCTGAAATAACACATTGCTCGATATGACAAAATCGAAAACGAAACGTCTATCATACTGAAACAGTACTACAAGTTAAATGTAACATTTAGCACCAGCTATTGGGGCTCCGGTGATTTCCGGCTGCAAACCCATAGGTAATTTAAAAAGTATGCACTAGCACCATCATGCGGAGAGTAGATACTAAAAATCGATAAAAATGCGCTCTCACACATCTTTATCAAAAGTTCTTGGCCGGAAAAGATATATGTATAATAGCAGAAATATATAATTTCTGCAGGTGCAAAACGGCCTACAAGAAGAATTGCTTTCGATTATGTCACAGGGTACCCTCCTGCGATCATGATTTAGGCTGTTTTGCACCTGCAGAAATTATATATTTCTGCTATTATACATATATCTTTTCCGGCCAAAAACTCCTGAACTGTGTTTTATACAATATCTCTTTGCCTTAATGAGATTTTTAATCTAATGCCTTTTTCAAAGGCCATCAAAAATAATTATTTAAAAACAAATTTGTAGATTTTTCGAAATTCCACTCTTGACAAGGTGAAATGTGTTTGGACTTTTCTACAATATCTTTTCAATTGAATGCGATTTCAAGAGAATTCCTTCGTCAATAGCTTTTCATAAACTTTTGAACTAAATAGAATTTTAAGAGGATTTTTTCTTCACTCACTTTCAAAAATAATAATATAAATATGGATTTAAGGGTTTCAGTATGATTTAAAATTTTCTCTGTCAATTTTGAATTTCTCTGCTGAAAATTAATAATTATCGCGTATCGAGGCGGCTTGGGCAAGTCGCGAATAAAAATAGAAATATTTTTGTTAAAACAGACAAAAGTTATATAGTTAAAATTTAGGCATATTATAAAATCATAATTTAGTAAATTGGTCTTTCTAAAAAATATAAAACTGATAAGGTCTATTTTCATATGTTTTAACTCAAAAACTTTAACAGGTTATTTTCCGATTAATAACACAATGTGAAAATCATTGTGTTATAACCACCTTTTTTATTGAAATTTAATACTTTTGATAAGTTTTAAATACTTTCAATTGTCTTTAAATACCTTTAAATAATTTACACTCCCTTTAAATACCTTTTCAATACTTTAGATCCTATTTAATACTTTTTATACCTAAATAATTAATTATGGTGTATAAGATTTTAGCATCTGCGCACCCCTCATAAATACAGCTTCTGTATATTCGTTTTCCAATTTCCGACAAAATTGTGCTAGTTTCAGACCTTTATGTTCAATACATAAGCTACAAAACAACAAAGATGATAAAACATATTTGCGAATTTTCTTCATTATTTTAGGTGTGTTTAATGAACTTTGACAAAAACTCAAGAAGATATACTTTTAGTAGTCACTAATAAGCATACCAAATTTTAGCTCTTTCATCTAATAGAACAATTAAAAACTGCACCATAATTTGAAAATTGAATCGTATGCATTTTTTGTGCAAGGACCAAATAGAATGTTTTTTTTTTGGTTGTAGTTTTTTTTTTATTCTTATAGGAAACTCTATTTAATTCTTTAATTTAAAAAAATATATAAAATTTTGAAAACATTGTATTTTTTATACTTTAAATATATTTTTTAAAACATCATACAATGTAATTCCTTAAATTTTGTATTTTTTTGTTTTTTGATAATTTAAATTTTGAGATTTATAATAAAAAAGAGTTACTTTCCTTTATTAAAAGAAAAGTCATTGCGAGTAAAGGCTGAAACTGATTTTTTTAAACAGTTGATTATGTCGTTATTTAAATTCTGCCATATTCGATTCGCATCAAAAT
>JAUTXW010000791.1:127500-257753 GCA_030620095.1 Kuschelorhynchus macadamiae
GAGAAAAGAAGTTCAATTTTCACGAAATCTTCGCGTAGATTGACTCCATTATATACTTAACTGTTTCGTAAACAGTATCGAAAACAATTTTGTGCTATCGCCTTTGTGTCTGCAGTGGGCTTTTTAAAGTGTGATTACTATTTTAAAATGCATAAAGAAGGGCGTCGACGATAAGGGGAGGGTAATGGGAGTAATTCACTAACACCGAAAGATGCGATATATTTATTTCTTCTTTTGTCGGCTATAATTCGCCCCCCCCCCCCAGAAGAAAATCCTCTTTTATAGTCATATAGTCATTTGTTTATACGAATATATGAAAGTGTAGACATTTTATTAAACAAAAGTTATGAGCTCGGACCCCTTCCCTGAATGAAACAAAATCCTAAATACATCAGTTTTATAAATCAACAAGATTACCTTCCAAGAAAGAAAGTATCGACGCCCTTGCTTGCGATTGGACATCATTTTGCAGCTATCTACAAACAGGCATTGTATTCTCCACCGTCACAAAATGTCACCGAATAATAAAAATATAGTATTTTTGTTTACCTGGTGCTGCTGTATCAGCCAAATACAGAAAAGCGGAATCGCAGGTACCTTGGATGGTTTCGTCAATTATAAGATTCGCTAAGAGAGAGGCCGGTCGGAGAACCTGTCTGGGAAACTCTACAGTTCTCACGACTTGGTCAGTTTTAAGGTCGAACACCACCAGTTTGGGATTACATATCCTTTGAAAATCGTCGATGGAGGTCATAATACCAGAATCCAAAACCTAAAAAAATTAACACTTTAACAATTTAATTATTATTCAAAATATTAGTTTGATTTTGAAAGAGTTTATTTAAAAGTATTATTATATATTACAAATTTTCATTATTCGTACCCACAATCTTCCACATGAATCTAATCTCATCCTGTAGACAGAAACTAATCCAGAACATGTTGTAGCGTTGTCTAATCCCAATCCAGCTCCGTGGAATGACCAATCTGGGTAGGGTTGAGGTTTGGGACTAGATCCGCGCGGCGAATTTTTAGGAATTGTGGCAAGAGTTGCGGGAATACCTGCCCTGAGTCTGGGCATTGCAATGAAAATTCGATCATCGGTAAGTTCTAGCCCAGTAAACACTGTGTTTTCTGGTCTGTAATAGAATAACAAAACTAGAATATGTTTTCTAAACATGTGAAATAATATAGTAACAATATATGTAATTACATTTTTAGGAACTACTGGCTTATGCTAGAATATATCCGTGTTTATAAGAATATAGAAAACAATTTATAAAAATTTGAAAGGTCTTAATAAAATAACATGATAATG
The DNA here is from genome assembly GCA_030620095.1 of Kuschelorhynchus macadamiae. Lineage (NCBI taxonomy): Eukaryota > Metazoa > Arthropoda > Insecta > Coleoptera > Curculionidae > Kuschelorhynchus > Kuschelorhynchus macadamiae. Next base: position 128,819 of record JAUTXW010000791.1, read on the forward strand.
AGAAAAATAAGACATTTTAATAAAGTAGATATGCTCAGTTGTTTCAAACACACTAATTGTTATACAAAAAAATCCTCACAACCACAACTATATTCATTGTGCATCGAGAATTGTTTTGACTGTTGAACCAAGCAAAATAATCTGACATCACATATCATTTCACTAAACTCTCACAAACTATTGTTTGTTTTTTTTCTCGTAAAATTAAGCATGATTTAAAGTTTCCGCTAAAAAAAGATTTTTTTCTATAAAGAGTTAAAAATAAAATCAGTCATTTGAAAGAAACTTTTAATTTTAGAGTTTTCACACCACAACTAGACTATGGAAGATATACTGACTAGCAAAATTTCCTTTACCCGGATTTTACACTCTCATCTCGACTCGACCTAATTTCGTCTCGATTCGGCATCATTCAATCTCGACATTAGAAACGAGTAGAGAATAAGGGTGTCTGTTAGTAAGAGAAACCGGCAGCTTATAGATATTGTTACATACCTCTTCAAATTTCTGTCAAAGGACACTATTGCATTAACAAAATTATTCGGATTTCCTTGAATAACAGAAATTGACCGAGTTTAGGATTGTCTCCAATACACATCACTGTTTTTCAGGAAATGATCCTCATATTAATACCAATTTTTTAACTAGATAATTCACAGAGTTTAAGTTTATATTTCAACGGGAGCTACAAGCTTTATTTTAAAAAAGATAGAAGAAAATGTTAAATACAGAAATGTTATAGTTTTATCTAGACCTCCAGGAGTTGCTACAAAAACAAATGACTATTGGGAAGTAAAAAAATGAGCATTTACCATTATTGTTTCATTATTTGTCTTTGTTTGCTAATCATAAATATACTATGGTTGATACACCAATCCTGCCATAAGAGGCAGTGTATTACTTCAAATTTGTGTGTTAGAACTTAAAATGTTCTAACACACATCCAAGGATTTTGTTTAATTTTATCTGCTGTTTTAAAGATAAAGGTATCAAACTAAACTTGGTATATTGATAGTTAGATGATATAAATTTAATGAAACGTTATCAAACAGGGTGTGCCTTATAAAATAACAAAGTCGAAGGACATTTTTTTTGCTTTCCATTAACCATTTTTTTTATTTTCTTTACAAGTTTTGGCGTTTCAGATAAAAACTTAAAACTTTTGTTTTTCCCTATCTTTTAAAACACAAACAGAAACCCTGTATTGGCGCACGATAAATGATTACCATATAAGTTTTAGCCCATTAACTTTTTTTCTGTAGTCTCAAAAGAGCATGAAGAACACACATATTTTTAAAAATCTATGAAAATTTAGAATTGGGAAAATTTGAAACTCGAACAATACTCCATCAAATATTAACAACTTTTTAAAGTCCCTGTTTGGTACCCCTTCTATACATTTTCAATAATCCAAAGTTTCCTTCACAAATCCGAGAATAATTATTTGTTTATAATTAATTTTGTTGCCTTGAGGCAGAAAGTGGTAGTCCCTTTACAAATGGTAAATTTCCTTTACCTGGATCTTCCCTCATTATGAATATTTCCTTTTATTAGTAATAGTGAAGTGTGAACCAATTTAGTTCAGTACATAGTTTATATATATATATATATATATATATATATATATATATATATATATATATATATATATATATATATATATATATATATATATATATATATATATATATATATATATATATATATATATATATATATATATATATATATATATATATATATATATATATATATATATATACATTACATATATATACATTACAATACACATATATATATACTGTCTTATCAAATATTTTTATTGAACGCCATTTTGTTCCAATATTTTGGATTCCCACCAACATTTTACCAGTTTCTATCTATGCCACACTTGATTTGGGCATAATTTAAAATGAATTCAATAAATAGTTTTTGCATTGACACTACACATCGCAATTTTGTTACGTTATGTTAAATTCGCACCAGTTTATCCTTATATTATATTTAATTTTTCTCTAAAGTTTACAATCAATTTAATAAGAAGATTTTACGTTAATTTTTTTAACATGTTATTTGGCCGCCATTTTGTTTCGCTCTTTTGAATTCGTAACACAACTTTACCAACTTATCTCTATATCACACTTAATTTTTGATTAAAATTTAAAGTCAATCTGATGAGTAAAACTCCTCAGCTAAGCTAACTAACAATGCGACAGGTGAACCGACGGAACTGATAGGACATATTTTTTGGCATCTAGGGACGCTAAAACATGAAGATATGTAAAACCTGTTAGGGTGCTTTTTGAGATTACTAAAATTTTATTTAACCGCCATTTTGTTCCTCTATCTTGAATTACTAGCTCATCTCTATACTATAATTAGTTATGGCACATAATTTTAATTCAGTTCATTAACTAGTTTTTTTTTCAAGTGGAATTTCTAAATATTTTATTAAGCTGCCATTTAGTTCCGCTATCTTCTATTCGTTCCAAGATTTTACCAATTGATTCCAACATAATACTTGATTTTTCTCCAAATTGGATAATTAGTTTTTAAGTAATATTTTTTTTAACGTTTCATTAGGCCCCGATCTTGTTCTGGAATTCTGAATTTTTACCAAAATATTACCAGGCCATCCCCATATGAGCCTTAACTTTATATATTTATACCAAACTTTTGACTAAAATTTGAAGTCAATCTGATGAGTAGTTTTTAAACTATGCCGCGAACTGGTAGACGACAGACGGACCTACGGAATTTATAAAACATATATTTTGGTATCTAGGGACTCTAAAACGCGAAGATATGTAAAACCTGAGAGGAAGATTTTTTCAGATTTTAAAAATTTTATTTGGCAGCCATCTTGTTCCACCATCTTGAATTAATACCACAGTTTTACTAGTTCATCTCTATACTACACTTAGTGATGGCAGACAATTTGAAATCAGTTTGTTAAGTAGTTTTTCCTGGTTGAATTTTTAAATATTTTATTAAACCGCCATTTCGTTCCTTCATCTTGGATTCGTACCAAAATTTTACCAGTTGATTCCCCCATAATACTTGATTTTTGTGCAAAATTTGAGATAAATTGGATAATTAGTTTTTTTAGTAATAATTTTTTTAACGTTTCACAATGCCGCCATCTTGTTCCGGCATATTGGATTTTAACCAGAATATTGTCAGGTCATCCCTCACTAGTTTCACTAAAATTTGAAGTCAATCTGATGAGTAGTTTTCAAGCTTTGCCGCGAACTGATAGAAAGACAAAACGACGGACTTGACAAAACAAATTTTTTGGCATCTAGAGACGTCAAAACGCGAAGATATGTAAAACGAGAGAGGATAATTTTTTCGGATTATAAAAATTTTATTTGGCCGCCATTTTGTTCCGCCATCTTGAATTAGTACCACACTTTTACTAGTTCATCGCTAGACTACATTTAGTTATGGCACACAATTTGAAATCGATTCATTATGTAGTTTTTTCAGTCTGAATTTTTAAATATTTTATTAAACCGCCATTTTGTTCCGCCATCCTGTATTCATACGAAAATTTTACCAGTTGATTCTTACATAATACTTGATTTTTGTGCAAAATTTGAGATAAATTCAAAAAGCACTTTCTTAGTAAAATTTTTTTTAACATTTCACCAGGTCGCCATTTTGTTTTGCCATATTGGATTTTTACCAAAATGTTACCAGGTCATCCCCATATGACTCTTAATTTTTGACCACCATTTGAAGACAATCGGTTAAGTAGTTTTTTAGCTATGCCGCGAACGGACAGACGGAATCGACAAAAAATTGTTTCTCATCATCTAGGAACCCTGAAACGTAAAGATCTGAAAAAATTTCGGAGTGTAATATTTCACGATTACAAAACTTAGACCCTTTCATGAGGGAAGTAAAAATGATTATTAGTATCTATCTAAAATTAAAAAAGAAAAGATTTTAAAAACATTTTGGAAGTTTAGGGACTTATTTTTATTTATTACTTATCTATTTTAGAAAAAGGAATTGTCCCAAATGAATTTAAAATATCCATAGTAACTCCTATACATAAATCAGTATCGGTCAATAACATCGGTAATTACACACCAATAAGTTTAATAAGTAATTTTGCAAAACTATTGGAAAAATGTATTTAGAAACGAATCTTTCTAAGTAATAATTGTATTCTTTCTCCGAATCAATTTGGTTTTGTTGAGGGGTGTAGTACTTCGGATGCTATGCATAGACTTATAACGGATGTTGTCAATAACTTAAATAATAACAAAAAATGTTTGGCAATATTCCTAGACTTGGCTAAAGCGTTCGATACTGTGCCCCATGACAAACTCTTGGATGTTCTGCAAAGTTATGGCATAAGTGGAGTGGCGCTTGACCTTTTAAAGAAATATTTATCTAAAAGATATCAAATGGTAAAACTAAATGGGATTTTAAGTGATAAACAAAATATTAAAATTGGCATACCGCAAGGTACTGTGCTCGAATCACTGTTTTTTATATGCTACATAAATTCTTTACTGAATTTGAATGGCATGAATGGATTAACCATCTCCTATGCTGATGATACAGTGATTGTCTTTGCGGCTAATACATGGGAAGAGGTAAAGGATCTAACCATAAATGATTTAAGATTAGTAATGAATTGTCTTAACGAAAACACGTTATATTACATTTTCTCTTACCAAGGCAAATAGACCACCATTTAATTATATTCCTGTCAATAACCATATCATAAATGAGGTAAAACAAATTAAATATCTTGGCATTATTATTGATCCATTTCTTAAATGGCAGCCTCATATTGATTATCTATCAAGCAAAATTCGCAGCATGATCCATATATTTTATCTGCTAAGGGAATTTTTGAATAAAAAAACATTAATAATTACTTATAAAGCTTTTGTAGAGTCTCTGCTTAAATACGGAATATTGGTGTGGGGTGGGCTTTATGATAACTGTACAAACTAAAGATTGTACAAAAATATATTTTAAAAATAATAATTTATATTTTACTACATCCCACAAACCTGGTATTTTCCTCAGAAATATGCAATATCAGGATGCTATATATGTCGGCAATATGCTCTTATATCCACGGTGATGAGGCATTGCAGAGGTTTGCAAATCATAAAATGTATACCCGGAGTAATGCAATTAATAAGATCCAGCTACTTATTAGCAAAAACAACCTTAATCTAAGATATATAAATTATATTGGTCCCAAGGTTTATAACAAACTACCATTAGAAATTAGAAATGCCAAAAAGGTTAAATTTATTGCTATGTGTAAAATATTTATATTCCAAAATTACCCACAATTTGAAAGGTTTTTTAAGTTTTGATTAAAGACATCCAACCTTCAACACTGTATGAATGTTAATAGTTATATTTTGTATTCTTTTATATATGTATATACTTATGTCTTAGCTTTACTTTACCATAATGTTAGCTTCAAGTTTGAATAGAAAAAAGTTATACATTACTAGATATACCTACTTAAAAATAAGAATATAATTAACTAAACGCAAATACAGATGTATGGACATCTAGGTGCTTAATATCATTATGTTTATTTATCCTATGTTACCCCATGTAATTCTCAATAAATTATATGAAATATCTATTAAAAATATTTAAAAAGATTTCAGAATTTTGCAAATATTTATGTCCAACTTATTTTTATTACCTAACTAGCCCAATCATAGTGATTTATGTAATAAATGAATTAAGAAGGGCTTTTTGTTACGATGTGAAATGTTGCTTTATTTTCCAAAGAAATATGATGGCTAATTTTTAAATAGAAAGAAATTGTTTTGTTTAACAGGGGTAATAATAACACACTAAAATTATTAGATTTATTAAAAGAATCTAAAAAGTAAACAACAAATTCCAGGTGGCCCGTTTATCTTGAGACACTACCTTATCTCAGAAACTACCAAATATAGAAACAATGTTATATATCTACAGAGTGATTCGTCATTTTGCTCAGATCATGTAGGAACTAAACGACTTCACTTACAACAAAATAGTTTTACACTTTGCTATCTTAGTTTTGAGAGATCATCACTTAATATTAACTTAACGGTTTAACCGATTTTGACACTTTCGATTAAACCGAAAGTTGACGTCAGGTGAAGAAATTGTATACAATTTTTTTCAAAATAAAGCCATTTAGCTGGCATAGAGTCTGAAAGTATCAAAAGTCTAACTTTTCAACTGTAATAACTTAAAAACAAATTATTTTTGACATACTTATATCAAAAAATAAAAACATTAAAAATTGTTTGTAGAGTTTAAAAATTCGATAATATATAGGGTGTTTGATTTAAAATAAGAAAGTTGGTGCCCCCCTCGACGAAATTAATGACTCAGTAGAAAAAAATACCTTCTTTACTAAAAAATGTTTGTATTTAAAACTTTCAATAGTTACTGAGATAAAGAAGTTTCCCAAGTTTAGTGCCGTAGCTCTATTTTCGTTAACGGGGGGGGGGGGGGGCTAATGTTAAGGGGGCGGCGATACTATGTAATGGAAGCCAAGGAAAACTATGGTTGACTTCCTTTTAGTCCTGGTACTTTCCAAATTCAATTAAACTTTTTGGTAAATGGACCTGTTTTTGGAGATAGACCGTGGATGAATGCCAACCATGCAAACATAGTGGAAAAGGTTTTTACTATATGATAAAAAATTACGATTATTTCATAAAAGCTGAAATTGTATGTAATGATAAATTATGTATTGTAAATTGTAAAACAAATGGTTGGGACACATTTTCAAATAACTAGCATCCAGTCACGTGCGGTAAATGTATCAATTTGTGAACACGCGCGGTTCGCTGATACACATTCACGAATGTGAGTATTTATCTCTAAAATTTCGATTTCTGTGTGCATGTGTATTTAACTTTTAATGGTACGGATTAATGTACTTTGAGATCAAAAGAAATCAGCCGAAGTCGAGACGAGCCTTAATCTCCTTTCGTCTCGTCTCGCAGCATCACTAGCTATATTTCATTTAATTTTCGGATTTTGAAGTCAATTGAACAACGTTTTTTTAAGTTGACTTTTTTAATATCTTATTTGGCCACCATTTTGAATTCGTACCACAATTTTACCAGTTTACTTCTAGATAACACTTAATTTTTACACAACATTTTAAATCAATCCAATTCTTAGCTTTTAAATGTTGTTTTTTTAATATATTATTAGGCCGGTATTTGGTTATGCCATCTTGGATTTGCACCAAAATGTCATCAGTTCTTTTCTATGTAACAAATTTGTATGCAAAATTTGAGGAAAATTAGTTTTTTAGTTATAATTTTTTTAACATTTGACTAGACCGCCATTTTATTCCTCCACATTGGATTTTTACCAAAATGTTATCAGTTCATCCTTATATGATCTGTAGTGGTTTTTTCAGGCTCCTTTTTAAATATTTTATTGACTCGCCGTTTTATTTTTCCATCTTGCATTCGTACCAAAATATCCATCGAAAGACAGACTAAAGGAATTCAGAAAACATGTTTTTTGGCATCTAGGAATCCTAAAACGTAAATATCTGTAGAAATCTGTTTCTGTTTCACATTTCCAATACTTCCCTTTTACGATAGAAGTAAAAAAGCCGGTAATGACCGCCTTTCGGTAAACACAAAGTAACCGCAGTTTAGAAAAATAAAACGTACGTTATTTTTTTACCATATTTTTTATTAGCTTCACTCGTTTGGTTATTTGTAATGTTTGTCTGGTTAAAATCTTATAATGGATTTTTCACCCACTTCTTCACCTTCGATTAATTTTAAATTTGGAGTGCGTATGTAGTAAAAATATGATTTGACACTCTCGTATACAGGGTCGCTGGTATGTATAAAAATAGTAGACTATTTCCAAAAGTACCAGAGCTAGCAACAAATGTTACAATGTTACATGTACAAAAGACAAAAGTTTTAGGATTTTTAAAAATCTAGTGGAGCTTTTCATTTATTTCATGTTTTTTTTGCTTTTATTATTTTCTTCTTGATCTACTTTACCAACATCATATGTTTGTTAGAACTGCTGGACTCCATTAATTTAAAAAATAAGCCACGTAATAACACCGACTGAACGAATAACTGATAACTGATGAAAATTAGGGATGATATTTTTTTTCGATATATCTATACTTATCGATATATTGAATAACAACAGATAAACGAAAAAATATCTATATATCGTTAACTATCCGATAAGTACTGACAGCTATTCAGTAATACCGATAGGTATTAAATTATTAAATAGGTTACACATTTATGAAAGCAGACCTTTTTTTGCTCGCTGATTTATTTGCAAGAACGCTACTCTCGATAGGGAGGTCTCCCGAAACCGCCTGTCTATATGTAGCAATAAACTATCGACAGGTAACAATAATTATAGATAACTAAAATGTATCAAAAGGTGAGTTACTATCGCCTATCGATAGGTAAAATCTGAGATCGCTCATCCCTAATAGGAACTAAATAACATGTTCAAGTACTGTCTACAAGTTGGCGTCGAGCCATACGGGTTCGGAAATTCCGCTACAAGGTGAACGCATGCATTGTTTCCGAAATCAATTCCGACCGTACAGATCGGTTACGGCCGGATCAATGAGGCCTAAGCTTAAATCTTAATGTTAACATAGTAGAAATATAAACACTATGATGTTAATTTAAAGACTTAATTACTGACAATCTGCACCAAACCAAGTATAACACTACAGCGAACCGATATTCTAATAAAACCACGAATAGTATAAGTATTATCTAATAGACATTCAGCCGGATGTACAAAACTTAATTGCTGTTTAGAATATTTAACCAAACTTTCGGATTTGACAAGTTGCTTATAGAAATCTAGAAACTCGTCAAATTTGACATTCCGTTAAACATTCTAAACTTTATTGAGCTTTCTGCAATCGGCCGATTATTTCTTGCCGCTCGTATAGGAATAGACTTATTTCAATATTAAAATCCTTTGGTTTTCTATAGTTTATGCATCATATGTTTTTTTAAAAGAAATATGCAACATTACCTTAGTTGTTAGTTTTGATAGTATTACTATTTCATGGACAGGGTATTCCAAAAGAACCGGAATGTTCAAATATCTCAGACATTGCTACACCTAGATGCTCCAAATTTGTTATACATGGGTTGTTGACCATAGTTCTAATGTTATTGGCAATATTGCCCAGGCCGCCAGTTTTGCAAAAGTAAGTAAATAATAGACTGGTAAGTTTCGATATCGTTATTTTCAATGTAAAAATTAATATCACCAACAAAATTTTGGCATGGCTATAGGGTCTACTTTATTTCACTTACTAAGTAATATTTTTATGGAAAAGTTTGAGTTAAATTGTCTTCAAAATTACGATCATAAGCCACTTGTTTGGTGAAGATACATTGATGACTTTTTTTGTATCTCTGAACATGACGATCAACATTTAAATGATTTTTTAAATCATATTAACACCAAAGAAGCGACAATTAAATTTACTATTGGAAAAGAAACCGACCAACAACTTCCATTTTTAGAGATACCTACTTACCAAAAAAAGACATACACAGTTTTAAAACGAAAGTATACAGAAAAGCTACTACATCACAAACAGATATTTACATTTTTACTCAAATCATCCAATCATGGTTAAAAATGGAGTTGTAACCAGTCTATAGGTAGAGCATAGAAATAATAAGAGAAAGAGCCCCAATATTGTTAAATAAAGATAATTGTGTAGCATCTTAACATAATAACTCATGGTTAAATTTGCTAAATATTGAAGTAAAATAATGACACTTCAAAATACAATAAATGAAAATGAATACTCTAGGTACACGTATTTTTTCACCTTATTTTAACAATTAAAAATAATACCTTTAAACTGACATTCATTGACATTGAGTCAGAGATTCGCATTCTGGTTATATTTCTGATACAAAACATATTAAGTAACATTATGTTTTCAGTTTTGCTAAAGACGGGGGTACATGGGTTTTGTATCGTTAACGAACCCACGCATTTCTCGTTTTTTTTTTTAATTTTAAATGATAGCCTATGGTGTATAGACTAGATTAAAAGTAAAAAACTCGTAACATTTCCCACTTTTTTCCTGAAAAAAAAACGAAAAATTTCGCAAATGTCACTACTTTTCCGTGCATGATGATATAAGGAAAATCAAGAAACAAATTTATGTGCAATGTTGCCAAACACCTGATTTTCTGAAGATATATATACCACAGGCTTTAATAATAGTTTCGTTAACGAACCTGGACTAACCTAAAGCTCACGGGGCAGATTCACCTAACCATACAAGTTTTGTTAAAAAAAAATCCTTGCTTTAATATAGACCCGAAATTTTGTTCGTGCTTTATCGCGCGCTGTATTTACAACAGACCTAACCAATTCTAACCTAACAAAAATAAACAAATCTACTTCCAGCATAGCAACATTATCCACATATGTCGCATTTGACATTTAAGGCTTGACAAGTACCTTCTATATGAGAAATAAGTTATTATTTTTAAATGTCATTTTAGGAATATAAAAAACAAAGTATATAAATTATCTATGTTTTATTGGCAATGAAAACTGTTTTTTTCTATAAGCGTGCGGAAAATCTAATTTTCAACACATATTTTAGTGTATAAAATTTGCTTTTCAGCACTAGTGAGCAAAACATTTTCAGCACTAGTGCGGAAAATTTTATCAACAACCCAGGGTAACATAACAACTAGGTTAAATTTGTTGTGATTAACAACCCGTTGAATACATATCGCGATCCACAGCAATTTGGTTAAGTTGTAGCTTGCGAAGACGCATTAATTAACATTCAAATTAAAAATAATATTATTTTGTGAGCATTTATATAATTTTCCGTTAATTTATTAATTACCTTATAAAACTTACCTATATAATTACTACCTGTGTATCCAAATCATGATATTTTGTTTATTGTCAAAAATGACGACGTTAAATATTTTCTATGAATGAGAATTCGATTTAAGTCCGAGTTTTTTTTTGTTAGGTTTATAGTCCATATCGCAAAAAATGGATGTAGTTGAAACCTCAATAGAAGAAGCCACTGAGGAGACTATTGAGGCTGAAAAAAATGTTAATTCGTTTTTACCTGAAAAATCGGAAAGAAGATACCACAAAGAATATGAAATATTTAGCCAATGGTGCCTACAAAAGAAAATAAGCAACTATGAGAAGGAGGAGGTAATTTTAGTTTATTTATCTGAGCTTTCAAAACCCAGCACATCGACAGAAACCGATATTCAAACAATGGAATCTGAAGAAATTAGAATAACGCCAACCGGCCATCAACGTGGTCAATGCAACTAATTACACTTTTGTTACAAGTTATGGGTCTTGTAAACAATTAAACCCACGGAATTTGATAATTTTTGAATATAAAATAGAAAGTTTACCTTCATTTAACTGTTTTAAGAAAATAAAAGAAATGGATGAACCACTTTTTCTAATAAAAAAACCAAAAAGAAATTCGATATTTCCACTGCATTCCAAATATTCCTTAATATGACAATTTGAAGAAAAGTTATCTTACATTGTTGCCAATTTACATTATTGTATGGAGTTTAAATTTTTCATGTTTGTCTCCCGACAGTAACGGATTTGGCCCCCCTGTGCCGATATCGAATGTTAGACTTCCGCCAGTGATGCACTTCGCTGTCGTTCGCCTTTTATATTAGGGCTTTAATGATAATGCCTACGTCGCCTAACCTGGTGCTAACCCGGTACCAATCTACCTAGTGCGGAATGCATTGGCGCAAGTCTAACATTCGAGGGCCGATGCCACTTTTGCCAGTGGTGCTCTGCGCGGTTGTTCGTCTTTTAGGGCATTAACGATTATGCCTACGGCGCCTAACCTGGTGCTAACCCGGTACCAATCTACCTAGTGCGGCCAACACTAATCAACAGGGGGATGCATCACTGGCGCAAGTACTAAATTCGACATCTGCCCCCTGGGCCGATGCCGAATGTTAGACTTTCACCAGTGGTGCTCTGCGCGGTTGTTCGTCTTTTAGGGCATTAACGATGATGCCTACGACGCCTAACCTGGTGCTAACCTGGTACCAATCCACCTAGTGCCTTCGCGCTCCTGCTGGTACCTATCCACAACCCACACATGCATTTTGTTTTTTTTATATAATTTATATAGGTCATATATAAAATAAAAAATCTTTCAAATGTATATTTTAAATTTGTCAAATTCCGTGGGTAAAATTGTTTACAAGAGCCCAAGTTATTATATAAATAAGCAATAAAATGTAAAATTTTAAATAAATATTTTAATATGACTGTTGGACATTGGTTATTTCCACACGCTCGTAGAAAAATAAATGCATTTCGCGTCGTTCGGTCAACGGCAGTCTCGTGAGGAAAAATACTATTTTAGTAATTTGTAAAGCACAAAAGCATAAAACTTCCTCAAACGACGGCAAACTTTAAATAAATAAGATCGGAAGAAAGAGGATAGAACAACTCTTTTTGGCGATTATTGGTAAAAAAGTAATAAGTGTTACTAGTTTTCACTTTTGATCTACTCTATACACCATAGGCTATAATTTATAATTCAAAAAAACTAGAAATACGTGGGTTCGTTAAGGACACAAGAACCGTAGTAGACTTTCGCCCGAAACATCCAGAAAATAGATATTTTTCAGTGTCATTCCTCGAGTACCTTCATAGTGGACCCAAAACTAAAGACTGCGTATTAAACTTCTAAGGTAAAGAGATAAAGTTTTTCTTTAATTTTTTTTTATATTATAATGTGGCGAAAAACCCAAAAAGAGTTTCCTTTTTAAATTATGAATCCGCCTCTACGATTTCATAATTATTTACTTAATTTTTTGTATAAAGTAGCGGAACCGTCCAATATTTCAGTACCTACGGTACTCAGGTACACCAAATCTGATACACGGAGTTAACTGTTTATTTTGATGATACGATAATATTGACCAGTGTGCCAGAGTTATCGGTATTGAAGAAAATAAATAAAATTCGTTTTTTTAAATGTAACTCTATATTCATTTTTATTGCTTTCAAGATACTTGATCGATCTGATATTTTTTACAAACATGTCCTGTTATCATATCTTCATTTCCACCTCACATCATTTCCGACTTTGTCTTATAATATGCCCGAACTTACCTTCAGGGATAAAAAGATTCGACATATTTTCAAAACACTTTATACCAAAGAAACGTTTGGCCTTGATAGTATTCCGGCCATAGTCCTAAGAAGTGAGCCTCTGAACTGGCCATTATCTGTACCGGGTTATTCCAAGTATCCTATGACCATGGCATTTTTCCCAAAAGCTGGAAATCTGCTGTTGTACAACCTGTTCCTAGAAAGGGAAACAAAATCGTTGCCTTTAACTACAGACCCTTAACCCTAGTCCCAATTATGAGTTAGGCAATGCAGAACTATATCAATACTGATCTTTTACGTTACTTAGAAAGATATAAACTTATTCATGACAGGCAAAATGGCTTCGGTTACCAAAGGTCCACAGCAGATCTTCTTACCTTCGACATATTTAAGGCATTCGATCAAGTCTAGAATGATGCACTCCTTAACAAGCCTATTGCAGTTGGGCTTCCTCCAAAACTTTCTACCTGGAGTGCCAGTTTTCTTTCGAACAAAAATATGTCTGTAGTAGTTAATAGTCATTCATCTAAATTTCACAAACTCAACGCAGGCGTTCCACAGAGTTCAGTGTTGGCATCTACCCTATTCATACTGCACATCAATAATTTGCTTTCTTGTGCCAGCAAATCCCGTTCAGAGCTATACTGACGATAGTACACTCCACTTCAACATGCAATTTCCCAAGCCTGTATCTAGGACTGAGAACGGTGATAGATGTAGAGTTTATGCCTAACCGGAAACCTCAATGAAATTGTAGATAGGGAGTAAAGAACCTTGTCCAGTTTAACACCCCTAAGACACAATCATGGTTACTCTCTCATATATCTCACTTACTACCCCTCAATACCCACAACATTCAAATAAATAATCAAATTCTTAGAGCAAAAAATTCCTTTAGTCTAGTTAATATCGCTCTACAGCAGGATTTTCGCTGGCATGATCACATGACGTCAATTTCCACAGTAGTGGCTAAAAAATTGGATTTTCTCTTTCGAGCCCGAAAAATATTTTCTTTTGCCAATTTGTATAACCTTTACATATCGTAAATCAGACCCAGCCTTGAGTATTGCTCGCATATATGGAAGGTGCTTCTCGTTCAATCCTCAACATTTTTGACTATGGTCAAAAAAGAGCGAGCTGCGTTCATCTGTTTGTGATCCAGATATCAGCTTGCCTTACATCGTTAAACTGTGGGCGCACTGTCTGTGTATTTCAGATACTATCATGGATTTTATTCGGACGAATCCTCTACGCAAGTCTTTAAGTCCCGCATCAATAGACTTTCCCACTTTTCACTTAAAGCAACCACGGTGCCTAGTACTTATGCTTCGACCTTCGTGGTTTGCTCATAGATAAAAAATCGTAATATACTCGTAGTTGGCATATGCAACCGAAAGCAATGAAAACGAATATGAGGAAATGTCAACAGAAGCGAAATTCGATAGTTTTTTACGAGGTTTTTATTTTGGCTAACATTGCTTAGTAAGAAGAGACTGTTTGTAGATGGAACGGTTAACGCCGATAATTGTTGGTGGTCTTTTTTAGCCTAATAGAAGAAATATTTGTATTTCGGAAGAATGAACACTCCTCCAGCAGACTTAAAACGCTTATTTATATTTAAGAAGATAGCCACTAAACCCACCGATTTCAACCATCAACAAAAACTAGATAAGTATTAGGATAAACTAAAGCAAAATGAGAGAACTGGCTTTTCAACATCAACCAAAGACAGTTTTATCGGGATATCAATAACACCAAAGATCAAGCCAATCCTGAGAAGATGCTGCCGAGCAAAGAGTATTTAACCGAATATTGGTCGAACATCTGTGAAAAACCAAAAGAGCATAACCGAACTGCTACATAGATACAATCTCAACGTAATCAAATTCAAACACCACAAATTGAATTTGACTCTGACCCATCCTAGTGCAGGCCCATCACCTGTTTGCCTACCATGCAAAAGACCCTAACAGGATGCATTACAAATCGTATCTGTCACCATATTGACAGTCATAACCTATTAGCTGAGAAACAGAAGGGATGCATTCGAGACCATCAAGGGTGCAAAGAACAACTAATCACGGGCTCTGTAGTACTTAAGCAGACACAGAGAAAACGACGCAGCATACACACTGCTTTTACAGATTATAAAATGGCGTTTGACTCATAGACGTACTACGAATATACAAAATTCACCCTATGATCATCAATTTCTTGGAAACTATCAAATACTAGTGGAGAAGGAACCTGAGGATCTATAATAGCGATCAATCTCTTACCACCGATGAGATACACTTAACAAGGAAATTTACCAAGGAGACTCGTTACGTCCACTTGGGTTCTGCATAGCGATGAACCCCCTCTCCACGTTGCTCAATAATACAGGACATGGCTTCAACATCAAAGCCAACAGAGACAACTCCCGCACCATATCCCACCTTATGTATATGAATGTTATTAAACTCTACGGTGGAAACCATAACCAATTAAAAAAGCTTACTGACGCATACACCTTCTCGAAAGACATCCATATGGAATTTGAAATGGAAAAGTGCAAAGCCTTAAACATCGTAAAAGACAAAGTGAGACAGAATTGAAGGCCGGAAGTCTCATTACAGCAATTAACACCTATTCTGTGATCGTGCTGACCTACAGTTTCGGAATCTTGAAATGAACTAACACGGGGCTAGAAGGACGACAACAAAGTACTCGTCCAATGATGACCAACTACAAGTCGCACCACCCAACTCTCCGATTGACCTTACCACGAAGAGAAGATGGAAGATCTCTTGTTGACTTGACCAATTCGCACTCCCGACAGCTGCAAAACTTGAAAGATTTCTTCACCAACAAGGCACATCAAGCCTCCACTGCATAGTGACCCTAAGTGACAACTCATATTCTCCACTCAATCTCACAAGTGACATCATCCTAAAGTCACTTTCAGTCCCCGGCAAACAAGAACATTAATACTACACGACCGACATCACAATGACTTGAATCGGCTACACATAGATAAAGAGGCATCCAACAGGAGCCTGAAGGATGGGCAACTATTCCTAGAGACAGAAGAATTTGTGATAGCAATATAGGACCAAGTTATTAACACACGGAATTACAGGAAATGCATCATCAATATAGCGAAAGATCAGAGTCTATACAGCTGCACTTACTTAGCAAACACGGACTACCTCTAGCAAAATAACCAAGTGTATAAGACCTTATACCAGAGGCTTGCCAATAAATACCAAGTTCAGTGCTTGAAAATAATGCCTTTAAACTGTAGTACGACCGGACAATTTATCATCGACATACGAGTGACGAATGTGGTGCTGTTAAATAAGGAAACAAAGACAGCGTGGATGTCGCTGTACTCAACACAACAATAACAACGTGTTGGATAAATATCAGGAGAAAAAGGCTAAATATGCGCCATCGAGATACAGCAGATGTGGCGACTGAATAAGGTTCATGTGATAAACCCGCACGGGATTAATCGCAAGATTGCTTGGGAAATGACGCCCCCATGGTCCGAGTCATCCTGGGCTACCAAGGGCAAATGGTAGCAAACCCATGAAAATGGTGCAACCACTACTGACTACAACATAATTGGAGATGGGAGTTGCCTCTGCAGGTCCGGCAGCCTATACATGTACGGCCACGAAGGCAGCGCTTGCGAATCGAGATCCTGAGAGTGGTACTTCTTTGGAAAAATACTGATGCATTGTTCTCTATAATTTTATTAGGTATTTTACTTTTGAGGATCTATCATGTGCATCATTAATGTATATTTTGCTCGTCGGAAAAAGACTGATATATTACTTGTTCGACTGCAGTAGTAGGGTTATCCTCACTGCAGGATGTTCGACTGGTAATATCAGAGACGAATGCTAGTCAACTTTTGATTATCCAAGTGGTATTGTTTCAGAGTAATTAGTGGAAGCGGCTCGTGGGGATAAACGGCATTTCATATTAGAATTGTGCCACTTCGTACACGGGTTCCCTAGACTTATTAGAACGATTTGAGTTGCAGAGCCCGAAGTTATCTCCCTTAGGATTTAAGATGGCGCCAAATTTTCAAAATAACGGCTATATTCAGACGATTTTTTATTCAGGTCCGATTTTGACGTTTGGGGTGTCATTGTCGAGGTTTTCGGGGATAAGGATAACACAAAATAATATCAAAAATGACCTTTTGTACCAAGATCATGCTAGATTTTCCATATTTAGGCTGATTTTACATTGTCTATTACGTCTTACAAAATTCAGAAGTTTTGACCTATTTTCATGGTTGGTCGGTACTTTTTGGGAGTATTTCGGTGAAAGATAACAAAAACAAAAAAGAAGGGCTGTGATAGAGTATGTAAATTTGGTAAATTACTCATTTATTGCTTTAAACTATAAAATATTTTATCTATCTAGAGATGTTATTCATCATCATCACTAAAGAAAGTCATCTGGATCGTCATTTGTTGAAGTGAAGCTAAAAAAAACTTTAATTAGTTTCGCAACATACCTAAATAAAATTGTGACATTTCTATTTCTACTATGAGTATGCTTACCTCCGATTTTGGCAGTGTCCTTTGCAGTTCGTACACTGTAGAGTGCATAAAAGACTTCTTTTTTCAATATTTCTTTCCTGAGGTTTCTGATCAACCTATTAAATGCTAATGCATCTCCGTCATGATCTTCTACAAATTTCTTGTGTATATATGCTGATTTTCTAGTTAAAACGTATTCTCTGCCGGACTTTATTTCGTGAAGTTGGGGTAAATACCACAAAATTTTTGCTCGGAAACGGGTTGTTTGAGGCTGAGTGATTTCCTTGCATGAAGCACCCAGAAGTTCAGCTAATCTGCATTTGTACATAATTATCGGGTATGAGACCTTAAAAACGAACTCGATCGATTCGCTTTCTAGTTTCATTTGCATAAATTTTATAAGATCTGCAAACGCCATACCTTCGCACATCCCGGGACCAGAAAGTGGCTGACTCTCGGTTACTTTTGACTTATTATATAAATCTTGAAGACACGCAGGTGATATTTCAACTCCTGAACGAAAATATCACCAGCACTGAGTGTTGCCAAGAGCTTAGAATGTTGTAATATGTAAGCACAAGTTCTGACTTTCTCTATAATTTTATCAGTGCAAGCGCTATGAAGGGGTGCGTTCCACTTCTCCTCCTCCAGACAGAGGAAACATCTAGTGGATATCGGAGCCGCAATTGGCACTGACGATCTGGTAACCCGAGTTTCAATTTCACTTCCGTCTGTCGAATTTTGATCATCATCAGTCGCATTTGCGGTAGTTTTTACTGAAGCCTTTTTCAGGCGAGATAATTTTTCACCTCTGTACTGGGATCTGCATTTTTGGTAGTATTCTGCACTGTGTCCAGTGAGAGTCTCTGTAATACCAGAACCGCTATCCAGATTATCTACTTTCATGTCAGATGGTAAAACATGCCCTAACTCTCTTTCACCAAGTGATATACCCTGCATTTCTCTGTTCGGGGTTAGGGTTATTGGCTGGACAAATGAGATTTACTGTATGCTTTGACTGACAAAGGCAGCATAAAGACCAGTCTAAATTATTCACTACAGCCGCTAAATTCACCACATTCACATATTTCCGTGCCTTCGGCTTATTTGTTACTCCGTCACCTCTACAAAAATTAAAGTACATTCTAAACCAATATTTACGGAAGGCAAGAACTAAACCGAAAAGAGGCCAGATCAAGGGCATCTGGAAGGGAAGTTAAGAGGAGGGATTCCAACTTTTCACAGTTGGCAAGCTTATAACTAAAGTCTTTATATCGAAGAAACTAAACCAAAACATGTTTTTTGTACTGCAAACTTCGTTTTTGTACTTATTTCGTATTTGGTATATAAACTTATATCATATTATCAATCTTATATTTTATATACAGAAAACTTTTTATCAAGAATGAAATCACAAATAAAAAAGTCCACGCACATGTATATTTTTTAACTAAAATGTAATTTTCTCGAAAAAACGTTCAGACCCATGGATCTTCTATTTTAATATTAGTTCACGTGCTAATGGCGTACTGGTCATTTCTTCGATAAATAGGCCTTAGTGCGAAAATTCAACATTCATAATAAATTAATAATTGAAGTACAAACATTATACTTTTGGTACCTAAGTATTATATAGGGTGACCGTCGATTAGACGTTTAGGTAAAGGAAACATAACATGAAAACTATTTAGAATGCTTAGGGGAAGTCAAATAATATACATGCCATTCTATTTACAAATCAGATATTTCTGCCAGTTTTTGATAGAAGCGGCAACACCGCATGGTTGAAAATATTTTAAAAAGATAAATCACGGCCTCCTATAATGGCAACCAAAATTTTTGAAAAATCTATTTATCGACTCCCCATAAACGTCTAATGGACGGCCACCGTGAGACACCCTGTACAAGCCTATAGTCGTATTTTTGCTGATTGCAGTTACGCCATATTTGACCGAGAATCGTTGTGTCTACATTTTGAAAACGAACAAGTTTAAAACTTTGACAATAATACGACAAATACAAGTTGAATTAACTTTTTTTTCGGTTAATTTATTGTGGTTGTCTTTGCTTAAAACGATGAATTAAATACAGGAAGTAAGTCACCGCACTCATCGAAAAACAGACTGTAGCTATTTTAAATATGTCATAAAATAAGTTCCAGGCCAGATGAAAAGTTTATGCTCTTGCATTATTCGAAATTATTGAAATAAACGATAAACAATACACTCATCAAAGCAACCTAACTTCCAAGACTATTGTTATTGTCAGTGATTGATAACCAATCCTAATGCCACCATTACTAAAAATGTCCCCTAAGCTACAAAACACAGTTTGTTTTGGTCCTAATACGTTTATTAAAAGTAGATATAATAGGTAAATCTGTTTCCATTAAGCTTTACTCACCTTTGATGCAGCACAGTTCTCAGAAAAATAAATAGGCACAAACACAAGTACAGTTTATACAGAATATATTGGTATACGAAACACAAATTTAACTCACCACCAAACGATTCAAACAAGTAATGTGCTGGGAATTAATCAGTGCTGCGCTCATGCGGTTATTATCCGAAATCGCAGGCGGCGGTTAACGGAGAAACGCGCGAAATCACCCCAATTCAAAATTTTAACGAAATATTCAAAGATAACTATTAAATATTGTTGAGTGCGATGTGTTTTAAGCGTGGTAAGTCTTTTTCGATGCCGTTTCCGACATCCTTGCCAAAAATTATTCCGGAAAAGGCACTTTAATTACGAAAAGTGGACAACATGTTTGAATATTTCAAGCTTTATCAGCCTTAATATGGCAAATCTAACATAGTTTTGGCACACTAAGCAATTTTCATGGACTCCGTTTGGGGGGGGAGGACAAGTGGGGCAGGGGGTGGGAGGACGATAGCCTTCCCCTGGCTCCGAATATTTACGTGAAAAAATGATATTACCTAGCAATTTTTTATTATTTTTTACATAAAATAAGTTTCGCCCCCCCCTGAATAAGGTTTATCCCCCCGAATTTTTCTTTGACGGCGCCCATTACAATTTTTGTTAAATTTTTTTTTATCAGAACCCTCGAGAACCCTGAAAACGACACCCCCAATCTTTAAAATCTGTCTCGGTTTTCTTTTTGTCTTTTAACTTAACCGCCATTTTGAAAATAAGCGCCATTTTGAATCCTAAGGGACGAAAACTTCGGCTCTGCGACTCAAATCGCTATAATAGGTCTAGGGAACAAGTGTACGAAGTGGCACAATTCTAATACGAAATGCCGAATGATCCCAGTATTTTCCATGAGCCGCTCCCACTAAATAGTCGATACTGATTCGCATTGTTGGCCAATTGGCTCTGGACTGCTCAACTAAGTGTATCAATACATCTTTAACGGATCTTGGAGTCCTTAAAGGAAGACAAAAAAATAAAAATACAAAAAAAAAGCTTTTTATATGCCTTTACATGAAAAAAAAAACCTATATATAAAAACACACACACATAAAAAGCAATAAAAATGAGTATGGAATTACATTTAAAAAAACGAAGTTTGCGTATTTTCTGCAAAATCGATAAACTTGACAACATTGCCAATATCATCGACGCACAGATATGATCAGTTTACTTAGTGATGGGAAATCTGGATCTTTTTAAAGATCAGTTTAAAGACCCGGATCAGTGATCCGGATCTGGGATCTCTTTAAAATCATTAAAATAGGCGGACCATATTCGTCATATTGGGCATTGGGTATGTATGCGTAGCTCCATACACCTGCAAACTTTATAAGCATGCAACATCGGTTTTATAGAAAGCATCGTCCGAACATTTTTTTAGTTTTTCGCGACGAGTAAAATGAGTTGCGCCCCCTCCAGTCTATAGTTTTTGGTTTACAGACTTGTATGTGATTTACAGGGCAACGTTTTAAGTGAAATAGTGTATTAATATTTTGTCAATATTTTTTTCGCCAAATTTTTCCTATACGCTCTGGGAGGTTAAATGTAAAAACTCTAATAGGTTCGCAAATTCCAAAGATATATATATATATATATATATATATATATATATATATATATATATATATATATATATATATATATATATATATATATATATATATATATATATATATATATATATATATATATATATATATATATATATATATATATATATATATATATATATATATATATATATATATATATATATATATATATATATATATATATATATATATATATATATATTTCCCGTTAGGTTGGTTGCCTATCCAAAGTAAGAAGTACATAATTTTTAAAGATATATTTTTAACTTAGAAGGCTTAAGAGTCTTGCTATAGTGGTTTTGAAGTTGAATTTTTTTATGTTTCCATTTGTATTTATTTTATTATTTACTAATATATTAGTTTATTTCTCAGAAAATCAATTTTACAGACAAGAACTATGGTTTGACTTGTTATATTTAGATTTTTAATGTTATTTATAATGCTTTTTATGAACTATCATCCTATTATCATCACTAATTATAAGGCCATCTGAACTTCAATATACATATCGCACTAAAAAAGTAGAGATTTAAATGTATTATCTAATCCACACAACAGAATATAGGTTTTAAAGGATTGGTGTGATATCATGCTTTTACGATGATTTACGAAGTCAACGAGCCAACCAACCTCAAATTAAATTTTACACGAGATTCTGGCTATACAGAAATTTATAATTCATGGCAATCAGTATTCAACAAGCTAATGACCGACCGACACATCCACCCCATCATCCCGTTCTTCTTATCAATCAGACCGGTTCAAACATCGCGCTTTAACGGTCGTCGGCCCCGCGGTTCAGTTTTCGACCCGAGACCTATAAACGATGATGATGCATTGAATGAACCGAAGAACTGACTGAACCATAAACAAACACAACTAAACGCTTCATTTTGTTTTGTCTCTTATTTCAAAGATCAGTGATCCGGTTCGCAATATTTTGAAGACCCGCCTCCCGTGCATCAGTAAGTTTACGTCTAATACCAGATTTAGTGTGCCTAAGTATAGTAGGTATTGAAATATTGCACCATTTCACAAAAACAAAATTAATATCTTGTCCAAACGTTCAAACCAGAGGAAAATTAGTAAGTAGCTTGCCTATACCGACATAATTCTAAAGTTTCGGGGAGGGGTGGTGCAGACCCCCAGAGCCCCCCTGGCTGGTTACGTGCCTGGCCGTGACCGTCCGTATTGGCCAGCCCAGTTTCTAGTCGAATCACAGGGCCGAGCGAAGAGCAATATCAGAGCTGGTACAATTGTACAGATCTGATACATTTTAATCCCGTCTGTACAAGAGTACATTTTGAATATTTCTTTATTACAATATTAAACCTCGATCAGGAGCAGGACAAGAAATTTTTCAAATTAAAAATTAACGGCCTTAAATGTACACCCAGGTGTCTTGTCTAGCTAGGTTTGTTGGATCCAATAAAATGAGATTACTTTTTTTTTTGAATTTATAGTGGACGTCACCCTTCCTACCGAAGGAATTGCCCAACTAGCACATATAATCATATATAGGTTAAAATGCTGTGATATTGGCTAATATCAGAGCTGGTACATTGTACAGATCTGATACATTTTAATCCCGTCTGTACAAGAGTACATTTTGAATATTTCTTTATTACAATATTAAACCTCGATCAGGAGCAGGACAAGAAATTTTTCAAATTAAAAATTAACGGCCTTAAATGTACACCCAGGTGTCTTGTCTAGCTAGGTTTGTTGGATCCAATAAAATGAGATTACTTTTTTTTTTTGAATTTATAGTGGACGTCACCCTTCCTACCGAAGGAATTGCCCAACTAGCACATATAATCATATATAGGTTAAAATGCTGTGATATTGGCTAATATCCCTGGCTAATTAGCTAAAATTGCTAGCCAAAATAACAGTTCTATTACAGTAAAAAGACGGAAATATGGCTAAAGTGGGTAATAATAATTTGGCCATAATGGGGTAAAAATGGCCAATTGGCAGTTATACGACGCTCTCTTTTGATTTTATGGTTGGGTTTATTAGCTACTTTTTGAGTTTAAAATAGAGTTTTTTAACTGAATTCTGACTTGTTTTTTAGCTGAAATTTAAGTAACATTTTTTCCGTAATTTGGCTAAATAATTCATTCATTCTTTGCCTTTGTTCATTTATATGATAAATCATGAATTGTTTCAACTTATGTAGAGATAGTATTAACATAGCCAATCAGGGTAAGAATTTATGAGCCAAGAGGAAAAGCAAAGGTAACAAATCATAGAAATACGCTATGACTTATTGGGTAAAATATTTTTATAAGTTTGACAGTTGTTAGAGACAAAGAGCACTTGCACAGGAACTTTTACTGTCAAAAGAATCTAAGATAGGCATGTAAAACACGCGCCCCTTCTTGAAACTAAAACTCTCGTTTTCTACAAATATATTTTTTCTATTTTAGTTTAGAAATGTATTTTACTAAGAAAATTGATTAAAGAGTCCATAATGTAAAACATACATGAAAATACATTTTTATAGGTAAAAATAATATGTTTTTTAAAGTGGTAATGTAAGTAATGGCTGCTAGGAAATTAGTTTAATTTTAATTTCAATCATGGCGAATCATAAAATGTTTTTTGGCTATTTTTTAAGCAAATATTCCTTGAAATTGACCACTTTGAAAGCAATTATTTATCAAATGGCAATAATTTTCAAATGTAGCCAAAATGTAACAACATTTACTACAATTTTACCAATAAAAATGCCCCCTTGGTTTGCCTTTAGTATTCACTAAAAAATGGCTAATTTAAGACCCAGGAGCCAGCGTAACAAAATTAAACGACGATTACCTCAAGTCGGCGTCTTCTTTTTCTATAATAAGTGGTGGAATATTTAAACTTTTGATTAGACACTTTGATAAATAATTTATATTTCGTTTTTCTAAATAAACCTTGAGTTTGGTTTAAGTATGGTTTTATAGGTAAGGTTAGTAAATTTGAAAAAGTGGCATTTTTTTAGCAATATTATAGCAAAAATAAGCAAAATGAAACTACGCTATTTTAGGTTAATTTTGAAACAAAAATATGGTAATAATAACCATATTTTTTCCCCCCAATATTTGTTGTCTTAAATTGTCATAATCTGGCATTCATATAAAGCTATTATTAATTTTTGTTGTCTTAAAATGACATAATATAGCATTCTTATATAGCTATTATTACTATAATTAAACTTAAATACTTTCTAAAATATGTTTGGTGGGCATTTGGGAAAAAATGCCTACTTATTGACTATATTCTGACCTCGATTTCTATTCAATTCGCAGAGTCCTACCGAAACAAATTTTGTATTTGACTTGTAAAATTTCCAAAAAGTACTTTACCTAAAATCTGCTGCACTGTATCCAAAGGGTGCGTCAAACTGTAAAAAATTCCACTGCTTTAAGACTTCTAATTCTAAACCATAACTGCCGAATACTGACAACGATAAAATTGTCAAAAAGATGGCTTTATTTCTCATTTTCTTTCTTAACCTGTAATAAAAAATTTAAAATTATTTAATTGCTATGGATGTTAAAATAATATATATATATATATATATATATATATATATATATATATATATATATATATATATATATATATATATATATATATATATTAGTGTCATGTGAATGTATCCTCTCGCTTTAAAAAATTATTTGATAAGTGCGATGGTGGTGTAATGGTCAGCATAGTTGCCTTCCAAGCAGTTGATCCGGGTTCGATTCCCGGCCATCGCATATTTTTTTTGTGTTTCTTTTTTGAAGCACATTTTTCTTTTGTATACAGGGTGACCATTAGGTACTACGCCTCTTAAAAGGCAAGAGATGAAACTTTAGATTATGACAATGATTAGTCAATTACATGAAATTTACACAATTTGAAACAGTGGTAGTTGACAATAAGTAAAATCAATTTTCTTCTCTGAACTTACTTAAAGAACAAGTCTTCTTTTCAGTTTATACTAGTATTTAACGACATTTATCAACATTATATTTTATTTCAGTTTTTTAAGCTTGCGGTGGCCAGAACCAAATGTATGTATTAAAAGTGTTATTTATCACTTTTATCTTTTTTTTTTGATTCCAGTAGTTTATATTATTTTAATAGCGAAAAATCAGCAGAACGCTTGACCAAATATTCCGAATGTATGCAAAACAACCATTTGAAATTGGCAAGAAATTCAGTTAAGTGTAATTTCAGTAAATGACATAAAAGAATACCACCGGGACACAATCTACAGTAAGGGAGACAGAGTAAAGTAAATCATAATACTAAAAAAACTACACTGAGTGGTAAGCAAAAAAATAACCGTACATCGAAAAGGAAATTAAAGGGCGTTTCAATGTTTTTTAGAGTTGGTGTCATTGTTTTTTATAAAATAATTTAATTTTGTATTAATATTTATTTTATAAAATTATTTATAATTAATTTCATACGCATGTATAGGTATACAATTTATAGAGAATCAGCAATATACAGTCACAAATTAAAATCATTATTATAAATAAATTTCGGACCCGTAGGAACCCCGAAAATCATATAATCCACGATATCTAATATTTTAATATGTAAGTGCTATCTATACAAATGCAAAGAAAACCAGCAATATAATTGTCGAATATTGAAATGATTAGTAAAATTTAGTGTAGTGTCACGATCTTTTCAGGTTACCTCTAATTTATCCTATTTTCCCTTTAGCCCCCACCCCCACCTCGGCATGTACAAACTTTCCTGTCCATTTAGGAAGCTTGTCATTTAAAAAAATCCGTTTGTTGAAAATTTTAGCCGGAGAGAAACTTGATAAATTCGCACTTTTTTAACAACAGATTATGTTCAGATTTTGGTTTGCCTGTAGGTCTGACTTGGCCTTCTTAGACACTTTTTATGGGGTGCCCTGAAAGGTGGAGTAAATTGAAATGCAGATTTGACTGTAAATTGAATTTACAACACAATTTTACGAGATTACACTTTTGAATAGCCAAAACCAAATACTTATTGCTCTGACTTTCGAAAAATTATAAGGCATATTATTTACTCAGAAAAATGTAAATATGTACTAAATCATTGTTACATTTCTTCCTATTGTTTTAAGTTTAAAAAAATCATTAGATCATCATACAAAAATACACTTTTATAATAAATTTTATTATTTTACTAGAAAAGGAATGTTAATAAAGGTTGATGTCGAGAACTATATGTTTTGACAACCATCAAAAAAGGTAATGGTTCAAATCGGGACAAGCTGCTTTTAAAATGTTTTCACAGATTGCGTCCTCTTGAGGACAAAATTAAAATTAAAAATATTTTTGTTCAAATTAATTATCTTGTCAACTTTTCCTATAGTTTTCTAGATCTAGGACGTTCATCCTCCTTGAGCAATGCCGTTTTGGAATTTTTACCTGGATATCGTGTTTATTAGAAGCAAATGAAAGTAAACTAAACATATGGGATTTATACTAATAATCTAATTTAGTGCAGAGTTCAAAATTTAAATAATATATAGAGTATTCCATTTACAAAAACATAACTTTGAATGGATACGAGTTTGCATATAGCTTCCACATAAAACAAATTCTGCTTACTAGTTACAAGTTTTATATAAACCATTTTGTTTAAAACTGATTTTATAAACGATAAGTGGGTGATGCATGTATATTCAATAACCCTGTACAATGTGTCAAATGTATTAGTGGTATACCCATGTTTTTGTAGTTCTAACTGTTTTAGCGGAATTGTTCGAAGTTACTTCTTAATAGTTTTGGTCAGAGAAAATATTCCTGTCTAAGGCTCTTATCCACTCTAAAATGTTTTAATATTCTTGCGCGAATATTTATTCGCATTGTGAATGTCTCTGAAAATAATGTTCTTAATATTACATATCTGTTTGCATCATTATTTTCCAGACTTTTGAGGATTGTCATCGTAAGCTAAAGCTTCTCATCTAAGGGCACACTTGTTCCAAAACACAGGCAATATTAAATAATCATGTATGTTGGTCTTGGTATGTAATTGTTATTAGCACGAAAGGAGCCTGGTTGGGTACAGGGTAAAGTTAAATAGCATGATGCCTGAGGTCCATCTAAAAGTCTTGCCAAACACAATATCTTAATAATAAATAATATATAATGAATATTTAAATAATCATATGCCTAAGTAATGCAAATTGTGATGCAGTCTTGATTTAAAACTTGTTTATAAGACCGCTTGTACTGATTTACTTTTAAAACGCATACACAGTACAAACAATTATTGCGTAACCGGTGCATAATAAACATACATTTTCTTGTTTTGCAGCATTGCATTAAATGTCTTACCTTTTTTTAATTTATTACATTTCGATAAACAGCTGTGTCCGAAGGTGGATACGCAATTATTGGTCCCACAAGTTGGGCAATTTAAACCATTGTTTCCTCTGTTAATAAGAACAAATTAATTGTCTTAAGCAATTCTTATAAACCAGTTCCTAACCAATATTGAAGCTACATAATAAGCTAACAGATAGTATACAATCTTAAAACATTTATGTTTACTTACTGTGGAAATTAGAACTTATTGACACAATTTATTTATATAAATATGTTTATAGGAAAGCGGATTTATTGTAAGTTTAACGGATTCTGACTTAAGAACATTTATATATGAATAATTAAAACTAAAAAAGAAAAAATGATCTCTTACATTGTCACATTTTCTGTAGTCATTAAGAAGAACGGAGAACGTTAATAGGCTTGAATGGTTAATACAAAAAGTTGATTGGCGAAGCTTTCAACATATATGATAGACATAATTGTACAAATACCAACTAAAAAGATAAATTGGTTTTAACCGAAACTTTCTTCATTATGATTCCTTTTTTTATCAATGAAGGTAGAGGAGGGCAAAGTTTAATTTTCCCCGTAATTATTTAGTAATATACAGGGTGTTGCGAAATTGCGTTCCAGTATTTGAAAGAGCTATCTGCATGTAAATATATTAAAAATGTTAAAATTTTAAATATATTAGTTTTTTGATATGCCTCGTACATTTCTAGAGATATTTAATTGATAGGTTTCATTCTTCTAATACCAACTAAATAGAAAAAAAAAATATTTTACCCGAAACTTTCTTCGTTATGTTTCCTTTCTGTTCTCAATGAAGGTGAAGTTGGACCAATTTTAGTTTCGCATGTAATTCATTAGTAATACGCTGGATGTCCGGAAGTTCCGTTCCAATATTTGAAATATTGAAAAATGTCTAGATACATTTAATTGAAACTTGACACAATTTAGATCTGTAATATTGCCATAACACCATTTTAAAAAATTAAACTAAGAGTAACTGCTTTTGAGGTCAAGACTCCTTTTTAGCGCAACAAAAAAATGTCTGTGACTTAGTTTGGGACTTCTATCGGATTTTACAAATTTTATGTCGGTTGAACTTTTTTGATATCTTGAAAAATCTAGAAAAATGCAATAATAGGGTCATTCAATCAGCGGCCCTCGGGCTGCATGCTAATTTCCTGCGGCTCCCAGAGGCTAAAGAAAGTTTTGTATCGCGCCGCGCCTGCGAGTGACACTCCGAGGACGCTAGCGAAACCTAATTAGAAGAGATCCACTCTGTAAACTCGCGATGACGACTACCCACAAGGCCACTAGCTGGCGTTGCTTGTCTATTGGATTTTACTAATGATTCTAGAAATTATCACTACTAGAGGGACCTGTTAGTCCAGTCTCGTAGCTGCTCGAAATTTCAAGAGATTCAAAGTTGACGCGCTCGGCCTGTATAAAGCCGGCAATACACTGCAGCGGCTAGATCTAATTCCAAGAGCTAATGAAGCGCTACAAGCAAAAGTGTGTCAATTAGCAGTGAAGTTACTACCTGTGCGATAAGTGATTATATTGAGTTGAGAATAGTGTGTTTGTTTTTTGGAGTCATGTAAGGCGGATACTGTATTGTGGCGGGCAGTCGCGCAAGTTTAGTTTTGTCCTGGACCTTTTTATCAGAGAACTAAACCCGTTTCTTCTAACTTGACATTAAAAATGACTTCTACTTCGGGTAAAAAACGAAAAATTAGTGAAGTAAGGCGCATATTTCAAGCAAAGTGGACAGAGTTGTACTTGTTCGTTAGTGTTAATCAAAAACCCATCTGTTTGGTGTGTTAAGAATCCCTTTCAGCCTCGAAAGAATACAACTTAAAAAGACATTACGATACAAAGCATGTCACAAAGTTTGAGATATTCAAAGGACAATTACGGCAAGATAAAGTGAGAGCTCTAAAAAGTCAGCTTCAGCGACAGCAAGATAGTTTTCAAAAACAGAACATTGAGAATGAAGCAAGCGTGGAAGTTAGCTACATTATATCCGAAAAAATAGCTTTGAAATCAAAATCTTTTACTGATAAAGAATTTACTAAGGAATGTAAGGAGGCTGCTGAAGTATTGTACCCGTCTCAGAACCAACTTTTTTCTAAAGTTAGTTTGTACGGTGTTAATGCTGCCAGAAGAATCGAAGAGTTGGCTGCCCTTTTCCGATTAAAGGAACTAGAAAAGGATGTGATATTTATAAGTGTTAGATGACAGTAGTGAGACGATATAATTTAGAATTGACAAACCTTTCTGCAGTTGTAACAGACGGTTAGTAGTAGTAGTAGGAAAAAATGAAGGGCTCGTGGGTTTGATAAAAAACAGCAAGAAGATCTTCCTTTGATGCATTACCATTGTATCGTTCATCAACAAAATTCTTGTGCAAAATCCACAAATATTGATGAGGTGATGAAAATGGTCGTAAAAACTGTGAACTTCATTAAATCACGCGGCCTCAACCACAGAGAATTCCAAAATTTTTTACTGGATTTATGGAAAAATCAGTTGTTGAAAAAATAGTTTACCCACTTTTCTAAACTGTAGAGTTGCGAATGGACAGATGAGGATAAATATGTCGCAGCACTAGATTTACTAAAAAAAAGAGTTCAAAGATAATGAAAATTACATCAATCTCTTTGCCCGGCCATTGAGTGTATCCGTTGAAGACATGCCAGAAAATTTTCAGATGGAGCTTATCGATTTGCAGTGTAATTCGGAACTGAAAGACAAGTTCGACATAGGTCTTTTTGATTTTTACTCAAAATATGTCGATCAAAACTCGTTTCCGGAAATCCGAAAACATGCCTAGAAAATGTTGTCTCTGTTTGGGTGCACATATGTGTGCGAGCAGCTGTTTTCTCTTATGAAGAATGTGAAGCCTAAAACAAGGTAGAGAGTTCTAGAAGGAAGTTTGCCGGTTGCAACTACAAAAATAAAACCAAATATCGACACACGTGTCAAAAATCGCATTGATTGGTTGAACTTTTTAATCAATAAAGATTATTACACTTTGAAATTATAAGTTTTTTATTTTATTGATATGGTGGTAAAGTGACGTGGACCATTGTGGTCCTTCGGACGATGTGTAAGCGACGGCCCTTGCACTAAAAAAGGTTTAAATGGTTTTAGCAACAGCTTTCATTACTCAAAGGAAAGAATAAACTAGTCTCGGTCTCAATCAGATACATAAAAGTTTTTACTTTATTTTTATCTAAATTACAAGTTAAAAACCATTAAAAATGTTCATGTTTCTAAACACATTTTTCTAAAATATTAAAAAATGTTTAAGGTGTCAAAAAAAACCCTGGAAGTCTGGACCCTCCCCCTCCGAAACGTTGGAAATATATTGATATAGGCACGTTTTTAATTGTTTTCTTGAGGACCCCTCCCCCCGAAATAAATTTCTGGTTTGGACCCACCCCCCGAAACGAATTTCTGTCTACATGCCTGCCAAAAACCGTCACATCATGTATAATTTATTAAAATGTATTATTGTCATTTTATGGACTTAATTGCGGTTTATCGTATGTCAAATCTGGATCTAGAAATGTACGAAGCACATGTTTTAATGGATTTAATGGAACTAAAAAATATACCCAATTTTAAGACTTTGTATATTAAAAACTTTTATTAATATTTCAAGTATTGGAACGGAATTTCCGTATATCCTGTATATAAGCTGTGTTATTTTTTGAATCCCTTGCAATAGGGAAGTATTTAATATGAGGGAAACTCCAGGCAATTAAGTAAACCCTATTGTAAAACGTTTTAATCGGAACTTTCCTCGAAGTGAATCCTTTCTTTTAGCAAGGAAGTTAACGACAATAATGTATACTATGTGCATATTACCAAATGGCTAAAGGCAAAAACTATACCGAGCTGGCCTTCACCTTGGTAAAAGAATCATAACGGGGGAATTTCTGGGTAAAGTTAATTTAACATTTTTTATACTAATTCATTTTATTAAGCCGTAATTGGATTCACACAAACATTTTACAAATTCGTGCTTACTTATATCACATTTGATTTATATGCACATTTTAAAGTATTTTTTACAAAAATGTATTGACGGTGTCCAGCCAGCCCCAAAAGTAAATAACCAATTGTAAAACGTCAGTAATTTGAAAACAATGGAGACTAGCATTAGAGTGTGCTATGAGCACTATACATTATCTTAGAATCCTGAGTAGAATTAGAAAATAGAATAATAATAATAAGCCGAACAATCCATTAAAACATATTTTTACACTCCACCCTTTTTGTGATGACAGGTGATCCAGTCCCAGCTTTTTTCTTAAAACCAGTTCCAACATTTAATTAATACTGAATACTCAAAAAATACAAAAATAAGAAAAATTTAAAGAAATAATGCACGTAATATTAATTATGTAAGTATACTCTTTCTTAGTTTATTTTTAATCACATCATTGTCGGTTCATACAAAATTTTGGTCAAAGATCTCGTAAAGATTTAAGAAGAGAAAACTGATGTTATTTTTAGAAAAATTTAAACATACAGGACATCTGTAAACTGCCTTAAATACACTTGTATAATTTGTTAAAACTTTTTTATTTAAGTTTTTTTTAAGCCTATAAAAATACGAACGTTAATGGGAGCGTGCATATATAAACAAAAACCCAATACATTTAAAAATATTCAGCAAATCTTCTGCTAGATAATAGTAGCCCTCAGTATCTCCTTGTTCTTTCAGAACGAACGAATGAAACCTGCAATACAGAGTTTGAACCCAGCTTGTAACACTCCGTAAAAAAATGTTTTAGGGTTGACTTGAATCAAACCGCTTCGTTTCGAGACATAAACGTTTCAAGCCGACTTGGAATCAACTGATTTAATTTGAAGTATGGTGCCTTGGCATGATTTGCAAGTATATTATTTTTTTTTCGCATCGTATTAATTTTGTTAATTTGTTATTAAAAACTTGAATCACAAAATAATTTATAATTTCAGTTTTTTTCAAAAATATGAAGAGAAATCAGGAAGTCGCATCAGTAATATGCTTCCTCTTTACAGTTGATGGGGCAAATTGTTTCTAATAGTAATATGCATGATTTTTCAGATGCACGCCTGCGGTTATCTCTTTTGGCTTGAAGCCAGGTTCAGTATAAACAACTTTTCAAGGCAAGTTCAAATCAGCTTCACTTTGGACCCGGCTTGAAACCGTCGATATAAATGTAGTCATAAGTGTTTTTCAGAAACGTGTTAATAATAAGTTTCTTTCTTTTAATGAAAACCCATACTTAAATAGTTGACCGGATACATAGTCTTAAACGTATCAGCCATAAAACTTTTAGTGTTATTGTATATTGTGGGTGTTTTTTTTAGTAGCCGCCGGGAAGGACATGTCCGCGTCAGATAACAATCACGAACATAAAAAATGTATTTCATTAATTTAGTGGCTTTATAAATTCACATTATTTGCGTTCAACTTAGAACTAGTGCAACCTTCGAAAAAAAAGTATTGGTGCCAAGACATAATAAACGATCATATTTAAAAAATATAGCAGTTAATAATTAGAGATATATTTGGAAAGTTATGCAAGTGTCTAAGTCTAATTTACATATGTTCCATAAAATGTATGAATATGAAACATTTCATCAAATACAGTAAAATCATTGTTAATAATGATTTAGTTTAGCCAGTGGCGCATTTAAGATTTTGTTACCCTGGGCTCATAATTTCTGTTGTTACCAAAAAAAATGTAATATTATGCTTTCCTAAATGTACGAGGGGTCCGGACCTCTTGGACCCCCCATACGCCCATGTAATGGACTAATATGTAAAGGGTGACATTATAAATCGACACCCCCTTAACCTTGGGCAGCAGAATATCCCTTCCGAATATCGAGAACCTGATCCTGGCAGCTGCCAGGCATTCACACAGCACATGGCTGGCTGTCTCGTCATAATACATAGGCGACACTCGGATTCGTCTTCAAGAACCATCCTGTGCATGTGATGTCTTAGATCACAATGGCCAGTGTATAGGCCTATTGCTGTTTTGAGCTTAATTCTGTTCATATTTAACAGACTTTCTGTTAACCTCTTTTTCATGGGAAGAGGGACAAATGCCTTTGCATGAAACAGACCTGGCAGTCCAAGCCAATATAAATTAGCTTTTTACTCAACCAAGTCCAAAATTGCGCACTCGGCCGTTTCGTGGGCTACTCCTGCAGCTGCTTCTGGTCCCACGAATCTTGTCTCTTCTCCTTTCTTTGCTAGACAATTAGCAGATTCATTTCCCTCCAGACATGGTATCCAGATAAAGGCGTTTTTGTTGACGCTCCCCAAGCCAATAAGTGCCATTTGGCAGTTCCAAGCTGTTTTGGATGTACAATGATTCGCTTCAAGTGTTCTAACGCTGGACTATCTGAGAACATTTTTATCGTTTTATGTATTATTTGTTGATCCTGCAACACACAACTCGATAGCATGAACTTCTGCTTGGAATATTGAGGTGTTATTACCCAGGCTTACTGACAGAGCAACCTACACCCTTATTGGTTTTGGAGCCGTCTGTGAATAGCACACTCCTCTCTCTCTGGGAAAATCACGGAGTAGGATTGATGTGCACTAACAGTTTTTATTAGCAGGTTCCCAATATGTAATGGTTTTTCACAACTTTCAGCATTTTGGACGATTCCATGTGACTCGTGCTGTCCACCATGCTGCTGGTGACATGGTGGAGTCTGTATGGTGTCCTTATTGCCTTCAATACATAGGTGGAGTGGTGGAAGTTTTAAAAAGAGTTCCATGGCCGCTGTCGGGGTAAAGCGGATCGCTCCTGTAATTGACAAGCAAGCCTGTCTCTGAAGTCCACTCAGATTGAGCAACACTTTGCTGTCCCTTGTTCACCAGGCTACAGAAGTATAGGTTATCATTGGACTTATGACCATTAGCCAATACAGCTGTTTTGGTCTTATACCCCATAACGACCCGCAGATTTTACAGCAGGTCCACATGGATAGTTTAGCTTTTTGTTCAACGTTTTATCCAGGCTAATTCCTAAATATTTCACTTCAACTGAAAATGGTATCACCTGTCCCTGTAAGGAAAGTGGTCGATGTCTCTCCAGATTCCTTTTCTTTGTGAAGGGGACTAAAACCATTTTATTAGGGTTGATGGACATCTCTTTCTTCTCACACCATGTTAGTGTGGTATTCAGTACTTACTGAAGGATTGATGAGATTTCCTCTTCAGTATTTCCTTTAAGTCTGATGACTAGGGCGTTGTTAATACTCCCTCGATATTTAAGAATACAGCAACGGCAGTCTCCTTGTTTTCCAAAGAGTTATTTATGCTCTCAACAAGATTGAAAAATTAAATATATAAGTTTTTTGCTGTAAAACGAAGTTTTATTTTATAATATGTTTGAATATATAGGGTGCGTCATTTTCTTTAGGTCACTATTAACTTAGTATATGTATAGGGGCTCCCTATATATTTTTACATTTTTAAATTCCACAATGAATTACATTTCATGTAAGATCCTATAATACCCAAATTCACTTGTTTTCGTGATATTGACATTTTAAGCACTTTAACGAGCTATAAAATCTAAACGGTTTGATTTATAACCCAACGGTTTGCACTTTCTTATCTTAGTCTTTAAATATCTATAAACTGACATCAACTTCCGCTTAAAACGGTAGCTGAAATTTTTGATCTCTTTATAACAGTTTTGTTATAAATGTATAATATTACAAAATGTAAAATTTCAAATATCAGAAAATAAATGAATTTGTGTATAGGACATGTTACATGAAATGCAGTTAGAATTCATTGTAGAAGTTAAAAGGTAAAAATATATAGGGTGCCCCATTTATAACAACTAGTTAGAAGTGACCCAAGGAAAGCGACACAAAAATATTATAACATAAAACTTTGTTTTATAGCAATAAAGTTTTACATTTAACTTTTTTCCATAACTTCTATAGTTTTCCGGATAAGGTAGTGGGTTATCATTCGCGCGCCACCCTGTACATGGTGTCCTACGTGAGATTACCTACTTGACCTCAGAATCTATTACATTGGTAATCAACTCCCAAATGGGACAATTTTTTTTCTTGTTAATTGTAATGCTGACGGGAGGGACGATGCCTCCTTAATATCCTAACCAGTTGGCTAAGTTGTAATTCAGTTGGTTATTATGTTCGGTTTATTAGTTGGCAAATTACGAGACACGTTTACAAACATCAGAACCGGATTGTTTTTGTCAACCCGCTATTTATAGGCGAAATTACTGTAATACAAAATCAATGACCTTTTTTTTAGTCATCGTTGATTCTAGTTGGTTTTTCTTTTTTTATTGTTTTTTTAAGCCCCCCAACCCCTGATAGCAAGGGATGCCCTGGATCAGCACCTAGGAAAGTGTATATATATCTTGAACTGTGCATAAGATGATGATAATGATGTTCGTAATTAATATGATGATTTTTTGAGAACAGGAGACTGATTGCCGCCCTATGCAGTCGTCCTGTTTCTAAATATGTTATATTACAATTTTAGTATTAATCCCTAATATATATGTTTCAAGATCTACTTTTATATACTTACTTTTTCTTTAATTATAGCTGTTATAATACAAAATATACAATCTTTCAACAAGTTCTGATTATCACTTCATGTATTTTCAACTTTTATTTAGTATGTAAATATTTTTTATCAGTGTTTTTGTGTTGACAGTATTATATTTAAAAAACAATTTTATAATCACTTATTATTACCACCTTTGTTTGATTGTTTTACTAAGAAAAATAAAAGCATGTCATTCACTAGTCAGTCTATAGGAAGTTTCAATATTAAAAAGGGCACTCCCCTATCTAACAACCTGTTATAAAATCTGTCAAATAGTTGTAAAATTAAATATAATCAGATGAACGTACAAGGGAAATAAAGTAAAAGCTTCGACCATTAAAAATTCAGAATGTCACCGTAATAAAATGGAAACATATTTTGTTTAGTTTATGGCATACTCATGTTAATAATTTTATGTTCCTTGTATGCTTCCGTTACATACTCGTAAATATCTATATTAGGGTAGATATGTATCAAGATGAACATATACAGAATGCGAGTTTATGATAAATAGTTTCGAAATGCGAAAGTTAAATGTCTGTATAAATATTGTTCCGGATTGGTCGGTACACAAGCACGTAGTTTCTGAATCCACTCCTTTTATTCAAAACACAGGTTACAGGTATCACAGGTAAACACTGGTTATACCTAACAATTATAACTAAGGTAACTTTAAACTTGTCAATGTCAGCTTGTTAACACACTCAATTACAACTGAATCAAAATGTGTTCGGGATCCTCTTCGATTCTTATGTCAGCCGAATGGCTATTACATCTCTTCATTCCTCGGGAAACAATCAATTTGTAACGATAGGGGAGAAAGTCATGGGAGGGGGTAGTTTAAATTCTAGGTAAAAGACAGTCTTTAGGGAGCTTATATTTGTTACGTGGTTGGGAGAAGTCATGAGTTTTGGTAATGAGGTCATTATTAGCCCCTTATGAAATAATTTGAATTAAGTTTGTTAACTTTAAACTTGTCAATGTCAGCTTGTTAACACTTCGAAATCTCAAGTACAACTTATATAGACTTTAGAAAAGGATGGAATGATCTAGAAAATTCTAGAATAATCTAAATACTACAGGGTGAAGAGGATTAAGCCTAACAGAACATTCGAGAACGATTTTTGACACTATCATAGTCGTTATATGGATAAAAATTAAGGTAAGTCTACTTCATTAGAATAACAAATAATAAATAAATTCATCTAAAACTTAACAAATCAAATCAACAATATGAATGCTTAAATAAATTATATCTTTATAAATAAGATTTCTGGAATAAAAAAATTTAAACATAACCAGGAACTCGAAAAATTACTTGATTTAAAACAGAAAATTTTCAAATATCGATAGAAAATTATATATGTTTTATTAAACATTCAAATGCAAAAGTATATGAAAAGTCAACAGATCTTTATATACAAAATGAATTTACATTCGCATTAAATTTTCATCAAAGCCATGTAACTTTTTACCATTCTTTTTGAGATTTTGTATGATTGATAGGCGACAGTATATATATATATATATATATATATATATATATATATATGGTATAGTTATAGCTTTTATAAAGGCGTTAATGAATTAATTGCAGACCATGCCTTCCTTGCGTAAAATAACAGAAAGGATTGAAAGCCAAAAAACCTTAGTCTTGATTCGAAGAAAAGTGAAGCAGTCTTACTCATTCCAGAAAGGAATCCACCAGCTGGGTAACCTATTTGATGAAATCTTACCATAAAGACAATATCTTGCAAAAAAGTTGAGCAGAAGTATGAACAAATCACTAAAATGGGAAAAGAAATATTATTAATGACAAGTTCAAAATAGACATACTTAATAGTCAGCTGCTCAATAGCACACGCGTAGGATCCAGACCCAACCAGACTAACAAACCCCCAAGGGACATGATGACATAATGCTTTCCAACTTCCTATCCCCATTACAAGAGACAGTTTAATATAAGCAACGCCGTTGAAAGGACAACTTTACAAATTTGGGCAAGCTTTAAAGCATCCCAGAAAAACGGCACTGAAGATATTAACAGCTGAACAAAAAAGGTAGGTTGACCCAAAGAAAAAAGAAGACCTGAAAAAGAATTAAGAATAATTATCTCATACAATTAGTTAAGTGTATGACATGAGATAGGTAGGTAGTGATTAAAAATACTTAAAACAAGATTTTTTGAGATTTTTTTTAATATAAATTTAGCACCTCTGGTTAGTTTGGTAAAAGCCGTTTGAACCCGACACACAGTAGATAGAAGCTCCTCCTATGGTGTCGTGAGTCCCTATCGTTAAGCAAATTTAAGTAAATTAAGCTAATGTTAAACCAATGTATTGCTTATTTCTGCTAGTGCCGTATTCGCAACCATGAACATATTCATGTTGCCTTGTTAAAAATATTACTTGCAGTTAAAACAATAAATTAATTTTACTTGCAATAGACATACCATATTATCAACAGTGCAAATCGACGTCTATAGATTTATTGAGTAGGTGCTTATTATAGCTATGCACAAATTTGTGTCGACTATGGTAAACCAAATCGGGTTAGGGTTGTGCCGGTGATATCGGACCGAATTTCGTAACCTCCGATAAACAAGTCTGTTACGCTACTTAAAGATAACTTTCTCAGTTTTGTTAATGAACTTAAATTGTGAATGCTTGTTTTGTATAGTGTCCTGTTGACTGCGTAATAACCGCTATATATTATAAATAAATGCGTGGTCGACTTTGTATAACATGTCATAACAAGAAAGTTCGTATGAATTCTTACAGAAAAATGAAACACATAAAATTTCTTTTCATTTTGTATGATACCTTGGAATATATTCTTGGAACTGAATAAGACAATTAAACGTTATTGGATAACAACATTAATAAAAAAGAAGAACAAACCGTTTAAGTTTTTAAACCAATTAAAAATCTAATTGTTAAAACTTTCTTTCTGAACTATAATGCATCAAAACTATTTTCGTACAGCTAAGAAACAGTTTTTGCTTTTAACTAATTGTCTTTATGAAAGATTTTCCTTCGTTAATAGAAATTAAAAAAAAAAGGTAAATTTTTTTTATCCGGAACTTCCCTCGGTATGAATCTTTCTTTTCATTAGGAATAGTAAAGTGTAATCCAATTTAGTTCCGCACCTAGTCATTTAGTATACAGGCACAGTCTGTTCAAACATTATTATTGTGAGCCATTTTGTTCCACCATATCGGAATCGTAGCAATATTTTACCAGTTTCCATTCTTGCCACACTTATTTTGTGTTAATCGCTATTCCCTATATCATATTCAGTTTTGTTGCAAGATATTAGGTCAATTGAATAAAAAGATTTTTTAGATTGATTTATTATGACATTTTATTTGGACCCCGTTTACCAATTTATCTGTATATCGCACTTAATAGATAGATGCCC
Source organism: Kuschelorhynchus macadamiae (assembly GCA_030620095.1). Classification (NCBI taxonomy): domain Eukaryota; kingdom Metazoa; phylum Arthropoda; class Insecta; order Coleoptera; family Curculionidae; genus Kuschelorhynchus; species Kuschelorhynchus macadamiae. The sequence continues at coordinate 168,951 of JAUTXW010000791.1, forward strand.
AAAATTTAAAATTTATCTAAGTTTCTAAAATGTTTTTTTTTAATAATTTATTAGGTTGCCATTGTGTTTTGGATTAATACCAAAATATTACAGGTTAATCCCTTGGTTTTGTGCAAACTTTGAGATAAATTAGATAATTTGTTTTTAAGTAAAAATGTTTTTAACATTTCACTAAGCCACCATTTTGATCCGTTATATTGAATTTTTATCAAAATCCCCACATAACCCTTAATTTTTTATCACAATTTGAAGTCAACAGGATAAGAAGTTTTTAGCTACGCCAACTGAGAGACCGATAGTCAGACAAATGGAATTGAGAAAACATATTTTTTAGCATGTAGGGACGCTGAAACGTAAAAATATATAAAACCTGCAACTTTTTTTACGATTACAATCATTTCATTTGGCCGCCACCTTGAATTTGAAATCAATCTATTAAGTAGTTTTTTCAGGCTGAATTTTTAAACATTTTATTAAAACGCCATTTTATTTTACCATCTTTTATTCATACCAAAATTTTACTAGTAAATTCCTACCTAACATTTGATTTTTGTGCAAGATTTAAGGTAAATTGGATAAATGATTTTTTAGTGATAATTTTTTTAACATATGACTATGCCGCCATTTTGTTTCTCCATATTGGATTTTTATCAAAATGTTACCAGGCCATTCCCACATGACTTTCAATTTTTGGCCAAAACTCGAAGTTAATCGGGTAAGTAGTTTTTAGCTATGCTGCGAGCAGACAGACCGGCAGAAGGACAGACAGACCGAAGAATTGAGAAAACATGACACTTCAAGATCTGAAAAAATCTAGCAGAGTGATTTTTTCCCGATTACAATACTTCCCTTTTACGCACACCGCCTTTTGTTACGTCATTTATAATTCGTACCAGTTTATCCCTATATCACACTTAATGCTTGCACAAAATTTGAAATTAATCTAATAAGTAGTAGATTTTTCAGGGACCATTTTTTAAATATAATTTAATTAGGACGCAATTTTGTTTTGCTATATTATGTTCATATCAAAATGTTACGAGTTCATACCTATGTAGCACTTGATTTTTGTGCAAAATTTGAGGTAAATCTGGTGATTAATTTTTATAGTAATATTTTTTTTTACATTTCAGTAGGTCGCCTTGTTCCGGCATATTGGATACTACCAGGTCATCACCATATGACCCTAAATTTTTAAGTAAAATTTGAAGTTAACCTGATAAGTAGTTTTTAAGTTATGCCGCGACAGACAAACAATACAACAAACGGATCGACTGATAAAACATCATTTTTGGTATCTAGGGACCCTAAAACGTAAAGATATGTTAAACCTGAGATGGTGATTTTTTCACGATTACAAATAATCTATTCGGACGCAATTTTGTTCCGTCATCTTGAATTAGCACTACAATTTTACCAGTTCATCTCTAGACCATAATTATTTACAGCACACAATTTGAAATCTGTCCATTAAGTAGTTTTTTCAGGCTGAGCTTTTAAATATTTTTTTAAGCCGCCATTTTGTTCCGCCATGGTACCAAAATTTTACCGGTTGATTCCTACATAATACTTGATTTTTGTGCAAAACTTGAGATAAATTGGATAAGTTGTAAAGTAGTCTTGTTTTCGTTTTTTATTTTTATGAACGTAAATATGTTGTTAATAAACTACTGACAATAATTTGGATTTTATTGTCTTTTTATTAGAGTTTGTTTAACAACGTGGGTAAGAAAAAATAACCATAAATAAATGTATATATAAATGTGAAGATCCAACAATTTAGCTAAATACATATTAGCTAATATTATAAAATCAAAAATAGCGTACAAAAAAAGCTTACACAAAACTTAATTCATTAAGTATGTAAGACCTCTTTTGCACGGGGCGACAAACGGCTCAGGTTTCGTAAACGTTTAATGTAAAATTGAGAAACCGATGGGTAAAAATGAGGTACACATTGTGGTAGACACATGCATGGTAATATTGACATTTGTAATACCTATATTTCAATAACACTTGGCGTAATTTGCAATATATTCATTTAACCCCTCACCCAACTTCGCTTAATAATTCCTGCTACTATAGGGCACTCCAAGTAAAGGTAAAATGAAAAATGAAGAAATTGTTTTACATTTAGGACTATAATGCAATTTTAGTTAGTTACATGACATTTAAGGAGTGTGGCACGGTTACTAGCTAGATCTTTTTATTTGAAGTAAAGTCTAATAAACCTTTATAAGGTGATCAACACTCTAACTGCACCGACATAAATAAACACTATATTTAAACAGTCAGATCTTGACCAATTCGAAGCGGATCAAAAAAAATTTTAGGAATGGGAAAAGCGGGTCTTTTGCTTGTTCTTGCATCCTAAAGTAATTCTTTGATTTCATTTTCCATTAATACAAGTAATCCAAATTAGTTTTGCATATCATTTTAACAACAGATTATACCTATGCGATTTTAGAACTTTCAGCCTACTAGATTTACTCTACGAGATAAGTGTAAAAATATATAAAAAATGAATTCATAACATATACCGAAATGTTAAACACTGTTTAGCATATTTTTTCATTGATTATAACAAAAAAAAAGCGTTACTAATATCAGTACTTAATTCTAATTTTATTACTCACTGGTGTGCAAAACAGCAGAAAAAGCATACAAAAAAAGCGAAATTGAAATTCAAATTAATTAACTTGAATTAAATTATTTCTACCTTACATTTTATTCACATTTTTTTAAGGCATCGGTATGCACAGAAAGTAAAAAAAAAATTGGCTAAAACTATATAGTTTTCAACTTAGTAGTATTTTTGGTCTGTAGTTCTCATACACCTTTCTGTTTTTACTTTTGCTTTCTTTACCCGATGACTTGTAAACATAAAACCAAGCAAAGATTGAATTCATATCAATATATTTGCATTTAATGAAGTAAATGATGTTTGTTGTTTTGCATGACAATGAATATTAATTAAAACTAAGTCAAGATCTTATGCAAGCAAAAAACTTCCATTATTATGAATTGGATAATATGCTCAAAAATACCTAAAATTTAGGTATACCTAACCTAAACATTATTTATTTTTAATTTATCACGTAAATTAAATCAAATGGGCTGAAAGTTTTAAAAACCTGAGATATAATGTCAGTTGTCATAATAGCGAATAGACAAACACATGTAAATGACTAAGTTAAGATGCTTGGTCATTTTGGATCTTTTTGTATAAACGAAAACAAGAAAGAGGTTATACCAGAAAAAAACTACTTTTGACACTGAAAAGTATTTTTAGATGAGATTCTGTTTGATCAATATGTAACAGCTTAAAATAGTATATATTTTTGCTGGAGTGGTTAGTGTGTCGTAGCACTTTATTTTAATATAGTTTATATATTAACTATATAATTAAATTTATAAAAATTGAAAGCAAATTTTGCCGATTTATACAGTGGAACAATATAGCCACACATGAAAAAAGTAATTGTTCTACAAGAAAACGTTATTTTTGCTTTCTAGGTTTATTAACGCATGTTGCATACGTAACAAACAAAGCGTATAGAAAAGTGATCAAGGTTAACTTTTAGAATTTAAGAGTTAACCATGACACAGCAATAATATTATTCATTACGAAATGAGACAGATTTTGTCCGAATTTAGCACATATATTCTGGCAGATTTTATCTCTAACCTGAGAAATTCTGTTACTGAGAAAATCTATATATGAGATATTCTATTAAATATAGGATGTCTCTTTAAGATGTGGTGTGGACTATATCTATATAAAGTTAATAAAAGTTTTTTCGTGTATACATGGTAAGCCAACAGTACCGACATCTCGATAATCCAAAACTGGTTATTTTTTAACCAAAAATAAATGAAAAATTTTAATGGGGCCCCCTATATTTTGTTGCATATTCTTAAAGTTTGCTATTTGATCTTTCCAAACTGCCACCGTATGCTAATTTACCTTCGGAAATAAATTAGAACAATAGGTTCAAGCCTAGTTTTAACAGAGGGCCATGAAATAAAAATATCTGCACTCCTAAGTAATGAAAAATAAATGTCATAATTTATGACAAGCGTTTATTACAAAGTAAAATTAGAAGTAAAAATGATATTCTCAGTACAAAAAAAGGTTGACACCTTTAAAATATATATAGAATGGAATTTTATTGCTGGTATTCATAGGCATTTTCAACGTGTGTATGAAACAGTTCCGCCAAGTGGTAGATCCATAAAAAACTGGAAGCATATATCTTTGGTTAACTGTTCACTTCTAAGACAAAAAAGATCTGCTTCTGAGGAAAAGAAACTTAATAACTGTCTCCTTCCAGCTGTCCAGCTTAAGCAGTAAGAGATAATGTTAAAAATTCATTGCGTAAAATGGAATCCATAATTTTATTTTCAAAATCGAGGATAAATTTTAACAAAGGATCTTTCATTTAAAACAAAATTTTCCATATATAGCATTTACAAGAAGAGGATCACGTGAAACGAGTTTTTTATGCAAACCATTGCTGAACTTAATTAAAGTCTATTTACCAAAAAGACATTAAACTAAAACAATGTTCAGTGCATGATAAACACGTGAACATCTTGAAAGAAGGGCGGAACACCACCGGTATTGGTCCGAATCGATGAGCCATAATACGCTACCAATGACAGCCTCATGCACTTCCACTTTTTTTTATCTATGAGCAGACGACGAAGGCTGAGGACCTAAGTACTAGGTACCGCGGTTGCTTTAAACAAAGACAAGTAAATTTTATTGATGCAGGATTTAAAGACTTGCAGATTAGAAGAAGAAGGAAAGACATTTGCTGGTAACACATTCCATAATCTGCACACTCTGGTATTAAGAGAGCGAACAAAGTGGGAGTTGGAACTTGAAGGGACGCATGTGGGTCGATGCTTGTGTCTCCCTGGCAGAAATGACTAAGGAGTGCATAATGCGTGATATTTAATCAGAACACAATCTGTGGTAAAATCTGTAAAACAGAGGCAGATCGTCCACAGTTCGACGATGCTCTAGTGATGCAAGCTTCCTTGTGAGGTTTGGATCATCAATCAGACGAATAGTTCTTCTTTGGACAAAGTCAAGAATATAGAACGATTAAACGAGAGGCTGCTCCCGATATGTCCGAGTAATACTTAAGGCAGGATCTGATTTGCGAAGTGTATAAGGTAAACAGGTTGGCAGAAGAAAAGTATTTTCGAACTCGGAAAATAAAACCCAATTTCTTTTTCTGATGCTGTGGCAATTGAGGTGATGTGTGCATGCCAGCGAAGATCTTTCTGAAGCGTGATACTGACTAGGCTGAAGGAATCTTTGGAATTTGATTATTCATTTAAATGGTGTGGGTACTGTAAGATGATTTGGAGATAGTAAACACGATTGTTTCTTAGTGGCGTTAAACTGGACAAGGTTATCTGCCACCCATTTTACGATTTTAGTGAGGTCCTCGGCTAGAGATAAAGTCATTACTCTACGCCTATCGTCATATTATCACTTTCAGTCTTGGAGACAGGTTGGAGAAATTATATATTGGAGTGGAGTGTAATATCGTCGGCATATGTAAATAGGATTGATGGTAGAAGAAAGCAGGTCATCATATGCAGAAGGAATAGGGTAGGTGCCAACACTGAACCCTGTAGAACGCCTGCGTTGATTGGGTGAAAGTTTGAAGAATGGCCGTCAACCACTACAGAAATACTTTTTTGGAAAGAAAACTGGCAATCCAAGTACAAAGTTTTGGAGGAAGATCATAGGCAGGAAGTTTGTTAAAAAATGCATCATGCCAGACTTGATCAAATGCTTTGGATATGTCGAGGGATATTATTTGGACTTCTCCGTAGAATTCGATAGACTTATTCCAGTTGTGGGTTACAAAGGTAAGAAGAGCTGCTGTGGTGGTGGAAGTAGTATTACCTGTCGTAAACTTTGTTTTAATTTAATGCCTTTCTTGGATAAATAGACTATAGTCATCAAGATAATGTTTTATTTCTAATGTCCGATGAGGGAATTTTCATCTTAATGGAGGGATAAATAAACAAAATTGGCGTCACTGGTCGGAGGATTCTCGTGAATTGGAACAAGTCATTCGTGCCTCTCCTTAACTAGAGGTGTGGTGTGGAATAACCTGACGTAAGATTTATGGCCCGTTTTTCTGTATCAATGCTATTGTTAATGGAGCAGCATATACATATACGTATAGACACGTTGGGAAATTTTCTGTATCTGCAACTTAAGCAAAATGACATTCTTGATTCCGTATACAACAAAAGTGAGCTTCTTCGCACTACTACAGAGAAACAATGGTTAAATGAAGTATTCCCAAACAGGTGGATTTGAAAAACAGGCCCCTTTCATTGGGTTACCGGATTTAACAGAACCCGATTTTTATTTTTTGCGAGATTACGTCAAAATACATAATGGGGTTATTGGTGATATTCAAACAGACAAAGTAACATTTGAATATTTAGTAACATCACTAGAACTAGATATCGAATAAACTGGTCAACATTTTGAACAATTGTTATTGTTTTTGTTTCCCTTACTTTATTTTTGTGATAATTATAATAAAATAGACAAGTTTAAAAATTACTCATTACATATTTCCTGTTATTTATAGGTAGGTCTCAATGCAGTCTTATGTTTGGAGCTGCTGTTCTGATTTACTTCACAAGGGAAATTAGCATATGGTTGCAGTTTTGTAACAATCAAAAAGCAAACTTTAACAATGTGTTATATATCGACACTATTGCCACACTGTATACATATGTATGGAACACCAGGTATTTATTAAATTTCGTAAATAAATAACTGTGCACTAGTATTTCTTTTATATCAAGGAAACATAGATAATTATATTCATACTTTAAAACATTTTATACGTCAACTTCATTATTGCGTATATGATTTCACATGCATTTGAGACAGAAAAGGAACAAATATTTAAATCTGTATAGTATTACTTTATTTAATGTTCCATAACCTTCTTCAGTGTCAGGTAATGTACGCATCTAGATATGCGCAATTCTTAATGTTTTTGAAACAATTTTATTGACGTTTCTACTAATCTAATAAATTTCTGAACCAATATTTTTTAACAAGACAGTTAATGTCTCAGTTTCGATCATGTATAACTTAAAATAAGCAGTTGACGTAAGATTACAAATATTTTATTTTTAAAAAAGATCACAGATCTAAAAATCTAGTAACATACACAAGAGTTCTGTATAACATAACTAGTCAAAATTTTTAAGTAGAACGTACAACCTCCCAGTTTATTCGCTCCTTTATTCCCAGAATGTCTCGGTTATAAAATGTGTTACCAACAAAGATCTTTTCCTCTTCTCCTAATCTGCATCTTTTTCAATCCAGCATCAATAATATTTCTCTCGTCATTTAAAATAACCACGGTATCTAGTCCACTTAAACTAAATTTACAAGTAAATGGTTCATAGAAATATAATTGATAAATAATTGAAAAGGGTCGATTATACAAGTTATTTAATTGATATGCAGGAGAAGAAGGCTATTTCAAAAATTATGCTTGAAAAAGTTTAAAAAATTTTAGATATGTCAACTATTTTCTTTAAATGAATTTTTTAATCGATCTTTTAAGAAATTGGCACAAACTTGCATTTAAGAAGAACACAGCAATAATTGCATTAATAAAAGAAAAATGAGATAGAAACCAATAACACCCATATCATATTTTCCACCATGTGCCGGTGAACTATAGAAATGCAATTCTGGCAGTTTAGCAACCAAGGTATTTTGTCCATTTGACTTACTAGTATACATATTAAACTTTAACATAATATAGGTATTTTACAAAATATAACTAAGACGTTTAATTTTTTTGGTGTTATATTATATGTTATTTTAGAAGTAAATACGTTGTATACAAATAGGCACAATTACACATTTTTGGAAACTTAAACTTTAGACGCCTTGAATATTATGTTAGTTTGTAGCTCAGTAATACATTGGTCACAGTCGAAAAAATTAGCTTCAGCTTTTTGCGAATTCCGAAGTTAGGACAAGGCGTGACTCTAAAAAAACCCGAAATTCCACATATACATCCTACTCCCACCTCTAGCTCCTGAACAGCTTAACATAGAGCAAAAAGGGTTTGCATGTTCCTATCATAGTTTTCTATAAGCAATTGAATGATACTAAGGGCATACAATTGTTTGAAATAACATATGAAAAAGAAAAAACTCATTTTTGAGACGTCAATATTTCAGAAACGGAGATAAATAGACCTAGAGTATGTTGTATCAAATATGTCTAGAATTTCCAGTATAACCCAAATATGGCATAACATAGAGGGTGTTCTATTAAAAAAACCAAAGTTGTTTTTTGACAGCTTTGCAACTTTCACTTGTTTTTGTTCTTAAAGAGAAACCTTACAACTTTTGTATTTGAACAAATTTCCTACATATTATAATAAAACCCGCCAGTGCGTGTCAAAATATGAGGAACTACCCTGAACACACTGTGCATATATTACTATGATACTATATAACACGAATTGGCTTGACATTATTAAAATTCGTACTTTCTTATTTTTCTCAAGTAGGAATAGGAATACCATGTTCTGAATTAATGTGCATCCTATAATATAGTCTATTAGTTTAATCTCATTTATCTGAAAAATTATTTAGAAAAAAGGCGTGGAGGCGAGGATGCTTAAATAAACACACTGTATATGCAGGCAATTGATTTTAATATATTGTGAACATTTTGCCATTTTGTTCTGCCACCTTGAATTCGTACCAAAATTTTAGCAGTTGATTTCTACGTAATACTTTTTTTGTGCAAAATTTGAGGTCAATTGGAGTAGCTTTTTTAGTAATAATATTTTAAATATTTCACTAAGCCGCCATTTTGTTTTGCCATATTGGTTTTTCCCAAAATGTGATGAACCCTATTTTTTTATCAAAATTTGAAGTCAATCGGTTAAGTAGATTTTAGCTATGCCGCTAAGAGACAGATAGACCGACAGAATTGAGAAAACATGTTTTTCGGCATCTAGGAACCCTGAAACGTAAATATCTGAAAAAAATTTCGAAAGGTGATTTTGTCACGAATACAATACAAGATTAGTGTCTAAACAGCTTAATTTTGAGAAAACTAAAAATTAAATTTTCAAGACTGGTAGTAAAGTACACAATAAAATAACAATAATTTTTTGACGTTATGTGGTAAAACACATATAACTTAACTAGCACATAAGCCTAGACAATTTTTTTAAATCTATTAATAAATTTGGCATTTACACTACTGACAACAAAATATTTTAAGGACAAAGGGGCGTCCTTAAAGTGTTCAGGTATTATTATATTATAATAATTGTACTGAATATTTGAATGGACTTAGGAAAAATATTATACATTACTCGTATCAAAGTTATCGTTTTCGAACTCGAAGGATTTGCGCACCCGGCTAACCCATGTGTGTTAAATACTTCCTCTCTTGAAAACTACCACTTTCAAATTTCATCACTTGATATGTAATGTACTGTTTCTATTTGCGTTCATAAATGGCCCTCTCTTCGACACTACTTTTTTCCCTACAAATTTGACAGTGTCATGGCCGCCTCGAATTTGCCAACGATCTGGTATTAAAATTAAAAACCAAAAATTATGGATATATACCATGATATAATAAACGGAAGGTATGATATCTAAACGGTCTCAATTGCATCCGGTTCGCGCAGTGACGTCATTGCGGGCGTAGATTTTTAATTTGCTTATGGAGATGCATGTCGTTTTTAGCGTTTAGACATTATATTACCATTTTTTTTTAGTTTAAAATGTTTTTCTAACGAAACATTGACATATAACTCACTAAAATAAAAAACTTATGACATGGTAGTTATATATTTATTTAATTTAAATTTAAATACAAAAAACACGCTAAAGAAAGAGATAAGGTTGTATAAAATCCGAGATTATTTAATTTTATACTGTTATTTTGTTATACATTTATTATTTATTTATATTTTGTTCAATTTAGAACTAAAAAATGCTATAATATCTGTGTTTTTTTATAAGTACAGGGACATAACTAAGTCCCACTTGAGAGGAGGAGGTCTAATTCAAAAAATGCAGATATGAGAGAGAATATTAAACTTTATGTCTACAAGCTGCCATTTGTTCCAATATTATATGTAATTATATAAAGAAATAAAATTTAAATAAAATATAGCCTTATTCTAGTTGAAAATCTCTTTTTTTGTTAAAAATGTCATATATATATATATATATATATATATATATATATATATATATATATATATATTATATTAAATTTGGCTTTGCATTTACACAAGCGTGTTCATTCACGTGAATATTTTTTGTCTTTAGGGAAAGTAAAAACCCTTATATTCCTATCAAAATTATTTGGCTGATTATCTCCGTCACATCCGAACCCAGCACACCTCATATTTATTGCTGTTTAATTAACTAAATACAAAAAAGGACACAGAAATCCGCAAACATTTTTAAACATCAACTGAAAATGCACTGAAATCATATGGCCGAAGGTCAATGACAGCCGGTGTTAATCACCCGATGACGTAGCAGACCGATGCGCGATATCATACCTTCGGTTTATTATATCATGGATGTATACAACTTATAGCACGCATTGTTCCCAACTTGAAAATGTTCAACAATAAATAATTTTCGTAATTATGTCTGCTTAGATCAACGAATATTTAATTTATCTTTGGGAATTATAAAATTTGTATCTAAACTAAACACAAACAAACCATTCTCATTATCTTGAGCTTTGCGTTGAAATAACCCACTTTGCTGTAGCTTTACCTGTAGCAGTGACAACACGTATATCGTAGTGACATAAGCTCGCTACTGTACTCACTATTCGTTGATTCGTCCATTCCTTCATTTGTGCGTATAGTGTGGAGTTCATCAGTTCGTTCAGTTCGTTTCGCTCCCCGGCCATTCCGTTTTTGGGCGGATAATGAAGTAAGCTTTGACCTCGGCGAACCATTCATCTGAATCAGTTTTTTGAATGAAATCAATGCAATTGAATTAAATAAGAATACCTGAATAGTGTGGATCAAAAATTCGTCCATTCGTTAATACGCCCATTTGTTTATTCACAACGAATCGAACCGACGAATCGGACCGAATAGTGAGTGGCGGGCTTAAGCTGCATTAAAGGCTGGAGAAGTGGTGTCAGATGAGAACGAGGATTACGAGACATTTTATTTAGTATATGTTAGATTGCAATTCTTTTTACATTAAGTGTAATGTTTTTAGACTACAAGACTGGATCCAGAATTCCGATGATCTTCTTGCCTTTTGTTATTCGGATTTTAACTTCTTTTTCACATATTCCGTTAGTGTCTATTTGAACACCCAAGTATACGTATTCTTCACAGCCAAGTAATTTTGGGTAATTTTTTAGAGGTAATTTCAGTATTGATCTTTCGTCACACATATATTTAATTTTTTTTTCATGTTAACCTGAAGACTCCATTCATACACCCCCGATGAGTTTCCTAGTGATGTGTTCAAGATTTTCCTTATCGTTTGCTGCTAGTACCTGATCATCGGCAAAGCGTAAAAAGTGTACTCCTCCGAGAGAAATTGACTTCTATTCTTTTTGCACCATTCAAGAAATGCGTGTTCATATAAACCTTGAACAGTATTGGCAACAGTTGCTTTGTTCTTGTCTTGTCTCCATCGCTTCCTATAGTTTTTTATTTTGCAATTGGTCATAGGCCTGTCTACGAAAAGAAAATGCGCTTGTTCGTGGTTGCTGGCTAACTTTTTCTATAATTTGCATAACAGGAAATATGTTGTTAAGACAGAAGCTTCGCACCCTAAATCCCCCTTGTTCTTTAATATCTGATGGTCCCTATACTTCGACAATTTGAGCAAATTAAAGCAAATAATGTAAGTAACATATTTAATGTTTTATTATTATTGTCCCAGTTGAGACTTAACGCCTTCCTTGCAATCCCTGAAAATATTTTTTTTTGTTCGGTAACATTCTGGATAAAACAAATTATGAAATAAAAATATGAAAATCCAATCTCTTCCCACGGCTACGCGACTTGTTCCGTTGCTAAATGAGCTATTAATAAAACAACCATGTAGTTTACACATTATCTACGTTAACTAGGAAAAACAATAAAAATTCTTCACGGTATATAAGCGCGTTTACATTAACTAGCACATACGGTACACTAACAAAACAATGAAACTTTAGGTGATAATTATGAATTTTTAATATGTCGTTCGCTGAAAATTGCTCAATTTAGATTGTTGATAAAGCATATTACATTTATTAACATTTTTATTCGGAAATATGTCTATATTGGTTGGCAATTGGGAGTCCTTAAAGTGGGATAGCAGTCGATTAAGCTGTTTTACACTTTAGCATTATATGATTCATGATATAAAGCGAGAACTTATTGATAGAATACACTTGAAATGTTATGAATTAAAAAATTGTGGTTTTTATTTACTAACGTAAGGAGCAAAGAGCTCCAGATTCTTTTATTTTATGAATTTCTGACAAAATTGTTAAAAACACGTATTAGGTGGAAAATATAACCGTACCATTTTTTCGGCTTATTTTTAACTGAAGAGTGTAGGATTATTAGTTCATAATTTTTCATTTCTATAAAAATAAGTATAAAAAACTATTGTTCTAAATCACAATCACAATATTTTAATCAGGCGAGTTGTAGTTAAATTTTCTGGTGAATGCGGCTAATTACTGTAGTACACAAGCCACGACCTTTTTTACTCATTGATGCTGATGGTTGGTTGTTGTTGGCAATATAAAGGCGAGGATTTTTTTAATCAGTTGTTTTTTCCTTCGAACACCCTCCAACAACAAGGGTCTAAGGTCTCCAATATTCTAATCTGATGAGTTATCGATCCTGCACCACAACAAACGAGGCGTTTATTAGAACAAAAAAACTCTCTTCTCTCTCTAGAAGGTGAAAACCGAAATATTATCAATAACCAATAATTCAAACTTAGCAGTTAAGAGGGAGCTGAGAGGAAGTGAATATGCAAAATATTAAAACCGCATTGTGTCAGTTGATATATGCTCTACAGCTACTCAATTTGAATAATTTTGATGTTGTCACAACTGGAAATTTTTTCCACACCCCTATTATCAAGAAAGGCGTTCTCACAGCCGTTGTGAAGTTTTAAAATGGTGTATAACATTAATAAATAATAAGTTATAAAATAACATACCACGAAAAACTCCACGAAAATATTGTTGAAATAAATACGGAGAAAAAGAAGCAAAAACCCATTTCATCATAAATGTATAATACATTATTTAGTACTAAGTTCTTCCAATTATTATTAACATAACATTTACATAAAGAAACATAAAATACAATACCATATTCGAAAACTAATTTTTGGATAACTTTAATCACGCCATTGTCATTGAATAATCTTTATAGATAATGGTCTGGTAGTAGGTCTCCCAAAGCTAACCTCTTGATATTTCTTGTTAACTGTTATAAAAGAAAGTGTACTATTCAAATGATAAAGAAAAAATGCAATAACTAAATAGCCTTACAAAAATTACTTAACTTCGCAACTTACCGATAGTTAGCAGTTTCACTGGATATAGATTTCACCGAACCTCAGTGAAAGCTGATGGCGAGATATTGTTATTGAAGAGACAGAAAGATTGGTCTTCTACCAGTGGCTTAGGAATATAAAGAAGACCGCATTTCAAATAAACGCCAAGTAGTCATCCCAACTTAGGGCTTCCCTGAACCTGTCAGCTTTAATCATATAAATCTGGATATCTGTCCAAAGGAAATCCTTAACTACATCCCTCTGCAGGACCTCTACAGATTCAATTGTGTCTTGCTGTATTTTGTCCCTAGCTGCGCAGCTACACAAATAATATGGAGGAGTTTCCTCCTCCTCACCAGTAGAGTTTGAGTTTTTCACTTCAATCGAAGGTCAGCTGCAAGTACCCCTATGATCAAGCTGATAATTCGTCTGCTTTTTGTAACTAAACCGTTTTGGCTTTGTCAACTGCAACAATAAACTATTTTGTCTGCCTTCATTTATTGTAGCTTTTCTACTCTATACTCAAATTCTGATCGACCGAGTCATTTAGTGCCGTCTTGACTTGCCGCCTTGACAATTTTCTAGGCTTAATTCCGTTCTCATGGTCGGCACTCCAAGCTTAGCTAGCTCGTTCTTTACTATTTTGGACCTTGCCAGTCTTTCTAGTTTGTAGCAGCGGTTCTGAATCAAGATAGTACTGGATACTGGCCTTAAACTGGGAATACACTTGAGAAACTTTACCGTCTGTTGGCGTTTTCGGTTGTCGGACATTTATTTATATGCGCTCTTCAATTGTAGGCGATTGTTTACGAGAATGAGTTGTGGTTCAAATGACTAGTAATGCGAAAAAACGTTTCCGAGTCATTTAGTGTCGTCTTGACTTTCTGAATTGACAATTTTCTAGGATTCGTTCCGGTTTGCCTACCTATATTTTTTTTCTGACAAGGTTGTAGAAGAAATATACCCTACTTATAAAACAAAGTAAAATACACCGTAATGCGTTAAAATACCGTTCATAAACCTACAGTACTCTAATTATATGTGAATTATTATTGATATTTAAAATAGGTGCATAGGAGATAATAGCTTTGTTGAAGTTCGTTACACCTATTGCGTAAATGGGAGTCGATTATGGGCGAATGGGTTACGCCCTGGAGTGATATTTCGCACGACTCAAGGCGAAACATTTTTATCAGAAATTAATTATTCCGGGCCATTATTTAAATAATAAAATATCTGCCAGACCTATTAATATGCAATTAAATGAAGAAGCCATTTAAGTTTTTTTAGAGATCATATATAATAATGGGTGGATTTTTTGGCACATTACATTATATTAAAATAACTATTTCGTTCTTCATAATTTGAAGGTTAAAAACTAGCATTTACTATCCTTGGTAAGCCGGCACGCCGTTTTTATAGACATATTTATTAAAATGTTATGCTCTATAGCATATAGAAGATTCATTAATTAACTAACCATTAACAACCATATTTCCACCGATAGTTTTTTTTTAATCAACCAAAGAAATACTGCTTCATGTGCTTACCTAAACCATGAAACTAGGAAAATATCTAGAGATGCTATTAGTTGACTTTTAAAGTTAGGTAATTAGGTCGATTAGGTCAGCTGACTTTCAGTAGAAATCCATAATAATATTATGTAAAATACAAAAAGACTATCATTTTTTACAAACGCTTCAACTTTATTAGTAACATCTGCGGACGCTACCTCGAATACATTCGAGGTGTAACGTCCAAAGAAGCCACTATGTAGTGAAACATGTTACGTGTTGTTAAACAAATATAATGTTGGAATGGAAATGTTTGTAAAAAATTGCAGTGTTTTAACATTTAATACAATATTATCGGTTATTAGGGCTACGCTGGGTAATGTTTTATACCTCTCGTAACTTCAAAAAGTAAAACGATTTAAAATGATATTACTTACTGTTAAGTATTAATAAGTAAAGTTGTTCTTTTTATATATATATATATATATATATATATATATATATATAAATATGTAAATATATATATATATATATATATATATATATATATATATATATATATATATATATATATGTAAAAGAGAGATGATCGTGCGAGTGCGAATAAATTTTAAGGAAATAAATCGTGGGCATTCCGCAGAAAAAAATCACTAGACAAGTGTTTCTGTCTTATTAGACTTCATCAAGTAGCAGTATAACCAAGTTGAAAGATGTAGGAAACTTGGTAAAAAAAACGTGGATTCACTGGCAGCCACATATTTGTGAATTCGGCCTGAAAAGCTCAAAACTTAGGGTCAACATCTGACGCCTCTACGGAGGTATTCCTTACAACTTATCGTGACCTCCAAGCCCAGAAGAGTCAATCAAAAAGAGAGAAGATTGTGCGGATAAACTCAGTAGAGACGTCAGATGTTGACCTTTTTCTTCCTGTTTTGACGTCATTAGTTTGCACAACCTTTGATGTCGTATAACATTAATATTTTTTTAATTTGACCCAACAATTGTAATGCGTGTAGTAAAAAAATATACATATATATACACAACGCATTTCTTGCTTTAATACATTCTTTATTATCTTCAAAACTTCGTCTTTTTAACATTTTCCCAAATACTTTAAACTAAAATAAAACTTAAACGGCGCAATAAAAAAATAAATAAAACCTTACAGTTATTTTGAAAAATTTCGTCATTTGTCTAACATGCGTATTGCGTACAGAAACAGTCAAATTGCTTGCTTGCAAGTTGTTTTTAGCAATAAGAAGTCAACCATACCCATAATCTAAATTAATAACTACAACACAAAAAATAGAAAGAGGTAAAATCTAGTAAGCACGTTGATGATAGCGTCGGGGCGATGGAGTCGTTTCTGTTCTAGTACAGTAGAGTGTTATAGCCGAGAATACAGGTGTAAAATATGGCTATTTTCGAGTACTTGTAACTATTCGTTATTTTTTGGAAAAGTATTCGTTACTATAAATTCGTGACTCAAATACTCTTTCGGTTTGGTACTCTGTATCTCCTGGTAGACTTATCTCCAATAAAAATGTTTAGCTGTGAACTGACTTTAGGTATCGGTCATCTGCATTTTTTTCGCTCATACCAACAGATCAATAGATAGTTTAAAAAAGTATATTACCATATTCAAAAAAAGATATTGTTATTATATTTTAGGTTTAGAGACTTTATATTGGCTTGCTTTATATACCTAAAACTCCTGAGAGTATAATAAGATATACTTATTCAATAGAATCAAATTAAAACAAATGATTAAACTGATATTATTCTGATAGAAAATATGCAATAAGGATGGCTTTATTATTATTATATTGTTTATTGATAGAAGCGAGAAGTAATTAATTAAATTAATTAGGAAATTTGAAAGATCGCTAAATTTGTTAGTCGAAACGTTTTCTTCGCAACTGGTTTATTTTCGGACTCGGAAGTGAAGCTCGAGTACTCGAGTGATAATACCGTGGATCATTTTTGTAATCGTTACTTCGGATCCGGGCAAGTAACGAATACTAGAATAACGAATAGTCACTTTTTCACACTTTAGCCGAGAATAGTGGTTATTATCGGGTTGAAATCCATTCGTTAAAGATATTAAACCGTTCAAGTGGTTTGAGTCGCGCCACGTTAAAGATTGGGAATTCAAGAAATGTTAACAATTAAAAGTACAAAAATGGAACTAGTACAGTTAGTACACTGTTGGGATTAATACAATTGTAGTAGTTCGTCCAGGAACTACAAACCCTATTTTGCACATTATTTCGAAAAAATACTTCATCTTCTTAAAAATTTTGTTACAAGGATGGACTGGTGCCAGCTTAGCGTCTAAGAGCAATAAACCATAACAAATATCACAATAGTCAAATTTTGCGTATGTTAGTAATAATTGATAAAGTTGTGGATGTCATTGCTGCTTAAATTCGGTCAATTTCTGCTTTCATCCCTCATTCGTTTCAATTCGGTTGTTCACTAGTTGAATTAATATTGGTTTCCTTCATGTTTAATCAGGCAGGACAAATAAATATTTTTAAACTATTAAGAGGAAGAAAATAATTACTTATACTTATTAATACAATTAAAACGTTTTTCCAATTATTATTTGTTAATTTCCTTGTTAACATGATATACAACAAACATTTAATAATCACATTCTGTTATTTTATTGTTATTAATTATTCGATTTGCCATTATAATAGTTTTACTTCCCCAGGACCAGATAACTATTTATGGGGTCTGGGGCTATATGTATTCAGGGGCCCCTGAGCCGGGCAAAGTTTTAGGAGAGCGCCTTTTAGAAATAATGAGTCATCCCTTAAAAATAACTGAAGACTCAAAAAACTGATAAACTACTGTTTCCTCTCTGACAAAGCATTAAGCCAGCTCTGTGCTGAGGCCTTTGCCTACATTGAGGCCTGGGACTATAGCCCACATAGCTCCCCCTTTAATTAATGCCTGACTTGCCTTGTAAAAGAGATTGAAAAATTGGATCAAAAATCGTGGGTCATATAGAGATGCAATGGTAACCTTTTGATAAAAACTCAACATGGCGCTACGAATTTTTATTAAAATCATTATTAAAAAAAACTCAGATTTTACATAAAAATTAAATGTGATAGGAATAAACTTGTAAATTTTTTTATCTGAATAAGTTCTGGCGGTACAAAATTGCCCCCTAATGAAATATTTAAAAATTCAGTAATAAAAACTATTTATCCAATTAACTTGGGATTTTGCACAAAAATCAGGTATAGTAATAAAATGTTTAAATATTCAATAAAACCCATTTCCAGCAATAATAAATTAAAAGCTATTAACAGCTATGCTATGCCAACAATAACCTACAACTTTGGAATATACAAATGGTTTGTGACAAACCTTGAAGATCTAAATAGAGGCATAAGAGTCCTTTTCACAAAGTATAAGGCAAGACACCCTAAGAGCTCAGTGGAACGCTTTTACCTACCACGTGAAAGAGGAGAGCGTGGTGTAATGAACCTCAGAGAAGCTCACCAATAACGAATAGAGGAACTCAGAAAATTCTTTCATGAAAAAAGCATGACATCCACCTACCATCGAAACATCACAGATTCAGACAAGAAACTTACCCCACTTAACCTAGCAGATCGAAGATACAAACCTCTAGACGAGGTCAGCACGATAGAAGGGAAACTGGAACATTGGAAATCGAAGGAACTACATGGAAGACACTCCGCCATAGTTAAACTAAAACACATTGAAGCAGAAGCACTTTGGTTCTGCTTAGCGATGAACCCCCTTTCCACGCTGCTCAACAAGACAGGACTTGGCTTCAACATGAAAGCCAGTAGATGATATTAAGCTCTATGGTGGAAACCATAACCAACTAAAAAAACTTATTGACATTTCATACATATTCTCGAAAGACATCCATATGGAATTTGGAATGAAAAAATGAAAAGCCTTAAACATTGAAAAAGGCAGTCAATGGTGATGTAGCCCTACCCAATGGAGAAATAGTTCAAGCGATGAGCCAAGGCGAGACCTACAAATACCTGGGATTCCAACAAGCTGAACTGCTCCAGGATAAGCAAGGAAAGACCAAGATGAAGAATCAGTACATTCAAAGAGTGCGAGCTCTTCTGAATTCTTCTCATTACAGCAATTAATACCTATGCTATGCTCCTGCTGACCTACAGTTTCGGAATCTTGAAATGGACTAACACGGAGCTAGAGGAACTACAACGAACTACTCGCCTAATGATGACCAACTACAAGTCACACCATCTAAGGTCTTCAACTCTCCAAATGACCTTACCATAAAGAGATGGTGGAAAATCCTTTGTTGACTTGACCAATTCGTACTTCCGACAGCCGCAAAAATTGAGACACTTCTTCACCAACAAGACACAAACATCAAGCCACCACCGCATAGTGACCTTAAGTGACAACTCGTACTCTCCACTCAACCTCGCAAGTGACAACATCATCCTAAAGTCACTATCCGATCCCGACAAACAAGAACCGTGAGCTCAAATAGCACCGCACGGCCGACATCACAATGACTTAAATCAGCCACACATAGATAAGGAAGCATCCAGCAGGTGGCTGAAGGATGGACAACTATTCCCAGGATTTGCGATGGCAATACAGGACCAGGTTATTAACACACGAAATTCATCAACAAAGGGCGGCCGTTAAATACCGATAAATATCGAAAATGTTGCGAGAGATCGGAGACTATATAGGATATAACCAGGTATGTAACATTATACACCAGAAACTTGCCAATAAATACGGGCTCTTGAATACCTTTGTAGCCTATTATAAATACCAACCAAATTCAGGGCTTGAAAATAATGCCTTTAAACTATACTACAACCGGGCAATTATCACCGACAGACGGCTGACGCATAATCGGCTTGATGTGGTACTGTTGAATAAGAAAACAAAGATAGCTTATTTGGTAGATGTCACCGTACGCAACAATAAATAACAACGTGTTGGATAAATATCAAGAGAAAAAGTCAAATATGCGGAGTTGGCCACCGATATAGAACAGATGTGGCGACTGAATAAAGTTCATGTGATACCTATCATCGTACCATCAACTGGACTAGTTCCAAAAACACTAAAACAGAACCTGAAAATCATAGGACTGCATACTAACAGCTTCATGGACAGAAGGTAGTCCTGCTCAGAACTTGCCACATAGTGAGAAAATTCTTACAGGACAACACATAGAGCTAATAGAAACCTTTCATCACTCCTTTTGATGCATGCATCTGGGATGAGCTTGGAACCCAACATTTGTTGAGAAATTGATTGTCAATTTCGATAATAATATTAATAATAATAGAAAAATAAATTAAAAACAATTCTAAAAAATCGGTAAACTTATATTTATCTACATCTTCCCTTGTACAAAAATGCACTATAGACAGATAATATAACATGAATCCATATAGATGTATGGTAATAACTAAAAAAAACTTACAGTTTATAGGATTTGTATGAAATTAATACAAAATAATTATATATGAACTCTATTATCTACGCATAGTGGAATTAAATACCAAGGAAGCCTGGATACGGGAAAGTTTGCAGCTTTTATATTTTTTGAAGTGAAGTGTTTTCTTGTAAAAGATCTATACATCATATTTAAATTTTGTTAGATGCTTTTCACAACAAAAAAGATTTTACTTAGTTTCAACAATTTAGTGTTTTTAGTATTTTAAAAAGATTATTCGAATTCGGCATCACACCGTTGTAGTTTTGCCCCTGACTGACAAAAATCAACTCTAATTTATAAAAATCGGTAAATTTTCTTTACCTGGAATTTCCCTCGTTATGATTTTCTTTCCATTTGTTAGGAATAGTAAGGTGTAACCCAGTTCGTATATATATAAATATATGTATATATATATATATATATATATATATATATATATATATATATATATATATATATATATATATATATATATATATATATATATATATATATATATATATATATATATATATATATATATATATATATATATATATATATATATATATATATATATATATATATATATATATATATATATATATATATATATATATATATATATATATATATATATATATATATATATATATATATATATATATATATATATATATATATATATATATATATATATATATATATATATATATATATATATATATATATATATATATATATATATATATATATATATACATCATCACCCAGCACAAATTCAAGCTGTGACCAATACCCTAATATCCAGATCCTAGCGATTAACTGAAACTCAGACGAGACAAAATGAACTTAATGTAATATCTAGTGCTTTAAAGAAAAATGGCTACACAAATCTCACCATAGAGAAAGCTATTAATGCACAGGGTTCCCGAACATATATATATATATATTTACATATATGTATTCATTCTCGAGAAAACGATGAAGGAGTAATCATTACTGATAGTTCTTTCGTTTTGTATAACTTTTTACGACCAAGAACCGCACAGAAATTGAAATTTCTGTTTTTCTTCTATTTTTGCACAGATGTGTCGTCTTGCGCTCCAAAGTAGGTCGCATCTAAAGCGATTCAGTTGCACCATAGTACCTACAGATGGCGGCACTGGTTGCCTATTTTCCTCCTCGATTTTCAAAGTCAAATGACATGACACCTTGTTTGTTTCAGGGTTTGCTGGGTTTGGATATTTCGATTTTAATAACGATACCCCCCAGGGAAACTGCCTGATGAACCTTGCCGGGGCAGATACCACGGTAGCACTTTGGCCCTGGAAACAAACATAGCGTCATGTTTTAGTCGATTTACGACAAAATGGTGAAGGAGTAATACTTACCGATAGTTCTTTCGTTTTGTGTAACTTTTTACGACCAAGAACCGCACAGAAATTGAAATTTCTGTTTTTCTTCTATATATATATTTGTTTTGCTGTCTTGGATTTATATCAAACTCTTATCAGTTTATTCCTATGTAACATCGGATTATTGTGCAAAATTTGAGGTAAATTGGATAAATATTTTTTTTAACGTTTCCTTATCTTGTTCCATGATATTGGATTAACACCAAAATATTACTATCCCCATATGAACCTTAATTTTTGTCTAACATTTAAAGTTATTCTGGTAAGCAGTTTTTAAGCTATCCCGCTGATAGACAGACTGACAGACGGATCGACGGAATGGATAAAACATATTTTTTGGCATCCAGGGACGCTAAAACGTGAAGATATGTAACACCTGAGAGAGTGATTTTTTTCAGGAATACAAACGTTTTATTTGGCAGCCATTTCGTTCCACCATCTTGAACAAATAACACAATTTTACTATTTGATCCCCATATCACAATTAGTTATGGCACAAAATTTGAAATCAACCCATTTAGTAGTTTTTCCAGGCTGAATTTTGAAATATTTTATTAAGCCGCCATTTTGTTCCGTCATCTTGGTTTCGTAGCAAAATTTTTTCAGTTGATTCCTATATAATATTAGATGTATGTGTAAAATAAATTGAGATCGATAAATTGGATAAGTAGTTGTTTAATAGTTCACTAGGCCGCCATTTTGCCATATTGGATTTTTACCAAATTATTACCAGGTCATCCCTATATGACCCTTCATTTTTTACCAAAATTTGGAATCAATCGGGTATGCAGTTTTTAAGCTATACCGCCAACTGACACACACATCAACAGACCAACAGATGGACGGACGGAAATGATAAAACGTATTTTTCGCATCTAGGAAAGCTAAAACTTGAAGATATGTAAAACCTAAGAGGGTGATTTTTTTACAATTACCAAGATTTCATTTGGTCGCTATTTTGTTCGGCCATCTTGAATTAGTACCACAATTTTAATAATTAATCCCTATATCAGAATTTGTTAACGCACACAATTTCAAACCAATCCGTTAAGCAGTTTTTTCAGCCTGAAATTTTAAATATTTTATTAATCCACTATTTTAAATTCTTATCAGAATGATTCCAACATAATACTTGATGTTTGTGCAAAATTTGAGACAAACTGGATGAACAGTTTTTTAATAATAATTTTTTTGACATTTCGCTGTATTGTTTAAATGTTACCAGGTCATCCCCATATGACCCTTAAATTTTGACCAAAACCTGAAGTCAGTCGGGTAAGTGTTTTTTTTAACTATGTCGCGAACAGACAGATGGACAGAACTGAGAAAACATGTTTGGGACCCTGAAACGTGAAGATCTGAAAAAATCTCGGAGAGTGATTGGTTTACCATTACCTTTTATGAGAGTAATAAAAACCCAATTTTTATTAGTTGTCCGGATTTGTAATCCTCTAAGACTGTTTTAAACTATAGTCTAGAAATTTACCACACCGAACCTGGCAACACGAGTAGTTTGGATCCACCTCAATTTTACTATCCGGAAGCAACGACGTATTTTCGCAATCACAAAGTCCAGAAGTACGAAAAAGAGTGACAAAATATTTTAGAAACTTTTTTATCGATAACACAATTAATTCTTGTTTTAGAGAAAATAACTAAGTACCTTCGGAGAATGCATTCTGCCTATTTTTATCAGATTCGATTCGATAAGATTTCTGTAAGCGAATATATTATATTTCGATACATAATATGTTATGCAAAAATCAGATATTAATTGCAAGAATTTTATAGTTTTATCTCATTTCGAACAGAACTTGTTATGCAGCACAGTGTTGCAATAAACCATAAATATAGTTTGTTCATACTCTGAACTTGAAATACTTAGTAACATTGATACAGTTTACCAATAAATGATTGGCGTATTAATTTTACTATGCATATAATATTTGTGTAATTTATATTAAACTCCGTGAACTGTAAAAAAAACATGAACTTTAGAAGATCTCGATTACAGACATCGAAAACTGTAAGCCTTAGAAGGTAGATTAAATACATAGTTATACAACTTTGTGTATAATTATTCCGTAAATTAAAGTGATAAGGCAAATTTTAGAGCTTATAATAAACAATTAAACATTTAAAGAGCGTCGCTAGGTAATTTAGGCAATGCTACAAATTATTTTTTTAAGATAACCGTAAACTGTCGGTAGTTTACAGCCATTTTACGGCTGTGGTGTAAAATGCATTTTTTTTGTTAATTTTTGGTCGCTAAATGCGAAAATGATGATAAAAGCTTCCGAACAGGTAAGTTTTTGAGTTTTAATTTTTTCAAATTTCAAAAATTAATATATATTTTAATTACATTATTTTAAAAAGTAGTGCTTGTAGGAATTAAAAAAAATGGAATTCCGGAATAAAGCTTGTACGTTGTTTAATGCTTAGTTGTATAGGGAGGGTATGCGTCAATACGCACGTGGATGTTTCATATATTTGTTAAAGTGGACTTTACTGTTCTAAAATATCGGGTCTTGGTATACCCCGATATTTTACAACACGTCTACAACTTTGTGGACGAGAGATGTACCCTCGCTTACAAAGTCTCAGCCCCCTAGGGCTTAAAATAAGAAATATACCCATTAAACCCCATGTAATTCCATACCCCACAGTTGTCGAGGGGTCAAATACTTATGGAAGGGCTTATGTCATCGCCTCTAGTACTTTCGATACCCGATGTTTCTAGCAAATACCAAAGGTACGAAACGGCATAAAACAGGCCGTCGCGTCGGCCGTCGGATTGTCAGTATCGGTTTATTTTATTCTGGTTTCGTGACCTCAGATGATATTTTGTACGTGAGAGTTGGTTGGAAATGGTCTACAACAAACAAATTCTGAATGAAATGATAGAAATAAAAAAACATTCAAATAGTTTCAACAAAAAACAAGGCATCGACAAGTTAAGTACATCTGTAAATTTGGAGAAAAACGTAAATTCTCTCGGTTGTGCGTTTTAAATTCTTATATTTGCGTATATGTATATAAGTAAATGTTATTAAATATGTAATGCTTGATTTATAACCCATGTAAAACAATTTTAGAGTCCTGAGGATGACCTTATATAGGTCGAAATATTGACTAGAATAAAAATATGAACTTCTAGAGATTTTTGTTTGACCATTTCCAACCAACCCTCCCATACAAAGTATTGGTTTAGCACGAGTAGTGGTCAGTATTAGCAAAGTCTACTGAATAAATATGATTATTCAGTAAACTTTGGTGTTAGATAGACAAGCGAAGTGCGAAGAACAAGCTAATAGTAAGACCTGTGTATTAGTGTTTTCTTTTTGAATAAAGTTAATTGACGCCTGTAACTGTAAACGTTCACATTTGTGAACCGACGTACACGACAGTACAAAAATGCCTAATGTACAGGAGGCTTGACTGTGCTAACTCCGCCGATAGTTTTTGCTATATCTGTGGCCAGGTTACTCCTAAATTGCCGAAAAGGACAATTAACAAAATGACAAAATAGATTATCATAAGTATTTTGCATGTGCTGTTGGCGACCAAGATCGGGACTGGGCTCCTCACATATGTTGTCAAACATATGCACAAATCTAAGTAACTGGTTAAATGACAAATGTTCTTTGCATTTCCAGTGAATTGGCATGAACCAACCAAGCATCTGATTGTTGCTTTTGCACAGCAAAAGCGTCTGGTTTTTCAAGAAAGAGCAAACATAATATTAAACGTATGATGATAAGGCGCAACCCGATGATGGATCAGAAAAGGACGGTTCTTATTTTTGCAAAAGTGAAAAAAACCTCATTTAATCTAACAAGCTGAATTAAAAAATCTAGTTCGGGACGTCCACTTGTTCACAGAGCAGGTTAAACTATTATGTTCAAGATTACAGCTATGGAATATACTAGCCACTGGAACCAAAGTTACAATATTTAGGAGCCGTAACTAGGAGCTATCTTCGTTTTTTTATTATGCAGAATAAAATGTGTGTTTGTGTTAATCAAAGCAGTACTATGGAAAAATTAGGCTTTGCACATAACCCGGACGTATGGCAGTTATTTACAGATTCTTCTAAAATAAGTTTAAAAGCAGTTCTGCTCCATAATGGCAACAAAAGACCATCTATTCCTCTTGTGCGTGCAGTTGACCTGAAGAAAAAATACGAAGGTATGTCTCTTATTATAAATGCAAAGCTGTGATACGTAAAAGTGGCAGATATGTGATGACCTCAAAGTCCTAGGACTGTTACTAGGACTTCAGGGTAGATTTACCTAGTATTACTGTTTTTTTTTTGTCTTTGGGGTATTAGAGCAACACAGAGCCATTATCAAGTAAAAGAATAGGTTACATTACATTAAACTGAGATTGATGAAAAAATTCGTAAAAGAAACAGATACGTTTAAATACCTTAAACAAATTTTTCCTGATCTAAGTGATTCTCAACTTAAAGAAGGAATATTTGTTGGATCATAAATTGGAAAAATACTAAGGGATGAAAAGTTTGTTGGTGGAAGAACTACTTGAAAACTAATGAAAAATGGACCATCGCATGTCTCTTAAAATACGCTTCTTGCACTCTCATTTAAATTTTTTTACCGAAAATTTGCAGTGCAGTTAGTCGAACAAAGAGAAAGGTTCCACCAAGATATACAAACAATGTATCAACGCTATCAAGGCAGATGGAATCCAGCAATGATGGGGGATTATTGTTGGTTTCTTATGAGAGAAAGAGATCAAGATTATAAACGAAAGTCAGCATTTGCCAAAAAGCTATCTACAAAAGACTTACTATAAATGTATCTCCATGTGTATTTTTGCAAATAAAACCTGTTATTCTTAGAATATCTTTACTTTTTTCTTTAGTTTATATAAAAATTTTGGAATAAAATAAAAATAACTAATGAATTCTATAACTCAAAATCTATACGTGGTGGATAATTTGGTTATTAAATTCGTACTCAGGATGTTTTAAAATCCAACTATTAGGACACCAATCGTAGTTTTTCGCCCCAATCCTGGAACAAGCGTCCTTATCCATTAAGCGGTCTGGCTTAGGGGTCGGATCCTAAAAATGAGCCCGGTGCGAACTCTTGGTGCCCGGAACTGACTAGTTTAATCTTTATTATTAAACAACTGTCCACTGTGGGAATGGAGTCTTAACCTTAGTGCTCTTTCTATATTACATATAGAAGGTTCGAGCCTCGAATAGTCATAAAATTATTAAGTAATTTGCAAAACAAAAATCCAAAAACAACCCTTGATCATTATTTGAATCTTTTACCTTCTAATTTTTTTTTTATTTTCTTTCTAATTTCTAAGTTCTGTTTTTCAAAATATGTATTTTATTCAATAAATATCATGCGTATACTTTTTAATGCTATAAGTGTTTACGCTTTATACCAGCGCTGTCCAAAAACGGGCAAGGGTTCGCATGCGGCTCTTTTTTTGCAGCTCGCCGCAAACATTAACTTTATTGTAAAGATGCACAAATATACACCTAAAGTGATCACTTATAGAAATCATTAAACCTTGCTTAGCCTGATCTAGGTTAACGCTAACTTATCGATCGCATATTCGGGATTTTCGTTTTTCTTATGCCAGTTTGACACCATTATCACTCAATTAAGGACGCCCTTTTACTTTCATTTGTATACTTTTTTCCGTGCCTTGCGAGTATTGGTTTTCAAAGTACTATAAGATCTGGATATAATAACATAATATATTACAGCCAAACATGTATGTTTATCAACAATTCCGTTGTCAAGTCAGTTGCTCACTGTCTATTGGAAGACAATTCTACAAATTTGCAATTGCTACAAATTGCTAAAATGGAAAATGTAGGGACTTCGCCATCTTCAATGCTGCCTGGAAGCAAGGAAATGACTGCCTAAATTGAATCAAATTTAATTTAGCGCCACACAAAGCGTATTTTGTAACGTAAATACGAAGGATAAAATAAAACTATTATTAAAAGTAAAGTCTACAAACTAACTTGTAGCGTTTGTAGCAGAACTTACATAGGGGAGAACTTGTAGGCCTCTACAACTATGGATTAATGAACACCTTAAAAAATTACCTCTATTTTTGGCGGATATTTGAGATCTCCTAATTATAATTTAATCCCAGATCAAATTCTAAATTGTTACTCAATATATCTTCTAAAAACTTTAATAGACTGGATTTTATGGAGGATATAGAAATCTCCGAAGAACCTAAAAAGAACGACTCTTGTCTCGACACACAAGTGTGTCTTATTAGCTCCTTTGATCCCTCTTGATCGTAGACTTATTGATTGATAAAACTTTTCCTTTAAATCTCTCACTTATTACTCTATGATGAAAGTGGATGATTAATAAGCTAACGATCCTTTGAGACAGGTCCAATTGATTTTTAATCTATTTTTTTTCTGGATAAATATATAAAAAAATAATTGATAACCAATTTCAATATTATATATATATATATATATATATATATATATATATATATATATATATATATATATATATATATATATATATATATATATATATATATATATATATATATATATATATATATATATATATATATATATATATATATATATATATATATATATATATATATATATATATATATATATATATATATATATATATATATATATATATATATATATATATATATATATATATATATATATATATATATATATATATATATATATATATATATACTTATTAACTTAAGGTAAATTAGAGAACTTCTTATTTTTGCTTAAACAATGTTCTTTATATTATGTATCGAAACATTCTGTGGCCAGATTAGTTCACATGTGGGAATATCTAAGTTTCTAAAATATTTGTTTCAAGCAGTTTCGATATTTTAAAAATTTTAAAAACTGGCTTTCAATATCACGATGCAGGATTGACTAAATTATTTTCATAAAATTGCCAAAACCTATAGAAAATAATTGAATTATAAGTAAAAGAATTTTTTTAAAAACAGCCCTTTATTTAAGAAAATATACTTAAAAGAACAAAATAAAAAATTACTAATAAATATGTACCATGTAGATAGCAGATGGTCAAAGTCATATTATAAACGCACAGTGGTTAAAACTGAATTTAAAAGCTTATCGCAAGGTGTATAAAAAAGAGAATAATAGTTTTATTTTATTTATGTGTATAATTTTAAAATGAATTGTAATCCCTGTGCGTTTATAATATGACTTTAATATAATCATTTTAAGTTATCTAGATTGTACATTAAACTATAATTTCTTAAATAATAACTTGTTTTTACTATTTTTTTACATATATCTTTTTTATATTACTCCTCCAATCTCGCCAAAGTGTGTTTTTATTACAGATTTGTAATAAAATAAACAGTTTGCAATTGTTTTTTTAATAGTGAGGAATCCGTTTTTTTCCAAAACATATTTAAAAAAGTGTTTTATTATTTATTAATTTTGTAGGTTATGAAAATAAGAATAACTTCTTTAATAAATTAAAGTTCAGTTCCAAACCCTATAGCAAATACTTTCTAATTCTAAGAAAATAATAATTTAGATGTCACAAAAAAATAAATTAAATTTTCCCTAAACTAAACGTCCTTTTTCGATCAGGTCACAAATTCATATAAACCTTTTTAAACCATCTTTGCATCCACTTCCAAGTGTGTACTCAAAGAAACGCTTTCAGAAAAGTTTTTCAAAATTAATACTTTTAGCAAAATTTTAGTTGGTCTGTTCAAGCTCACAGTTACAAAACATTGTGAAACTCTGAAAATGAAGGCTGTAATCTTCATCAAGCATAATACTTTTATTTAAATATATGTTTGTACACGAAACTGTAACAAGTAATCCATATCGTATTTTTATTGCCTAAGTGCACTTATTTGTTTATTTAAGTGTATCCAGTCGGAAGTGGGCAGACGTGAAGTGCATTGACGAGTAAATAGTCTTTTTATAATGCATGCAAAAATTGCCCTGCATACGGAAAAGTGTGTAATTGTCTGTAACGTTTGTAGAAATTACCATTATATTTATGAAATTTCTATTAAATATTATTGTTCTTTAACTTGTACTTGTGTGTGACTTATTAAAATTAGTTAACAAATTTAAAATTAAGTTTATGTTGCAGTTTTTTTCCTCCTGAAACTTACGACCAAGATTTTGTATTCCTTGCTGGGCATCTTATAAATCGATATATGATTAATTATGACATTCTGACACCGCTCTCAGATGTATCTATACTGAGTCCAGTCGATGCTATATAAGTGGTTTACTTTCGTTAATCTTATCTGATCCCGGCACTATTCAATCACGCCACTCGAAACGAGAATATAGGGTCGACTGTCGAGACGAGATTCTCGACTCGTATAGTCTTTTAGTAAATAAATTATACGCTTATAGTTACAGTTACATCATTATTTCCATTTCTGTTAATTTATTTGAATCTATCAACTAAATGGACTTGCTTTACTAAAACGTTGTATTGCAAAAATTGACTAAGTTTAGGATTGTTTCTAATACATAAGTGTTTTTTCAGAAAATGACATGGTTTTGCGTGTCTAGTTAATTTTTAGTATCAATAACAAATTAATAACACTTTTTAAACTACATGATATACAGAGTTTTCGTTTAAATTTTCAACGGGGATTAGAAGCTTTATTTTAAAACTTTTTTTTTCAAAACCACCAGGATTTGTTAAAAAATTAACAAATTACTATTGAAGAGGAAAAAATGAGCATTCTTTCTTTAAATGGAACCCTGTATATTATTGTTTTATTATTTGGGTCTCTGCTGGTCATAAATATAATAGGTTTGATACCGAGAAAATTGACAAAAACCTTTCCATTAAAGGCAGTGTATTCCCATTAGCTTCAAATGTGTGTCTTAGAAGTCAGAATATTCTGTCTGATTCTAACTTTAATATTACCTCTTACAGCACGGCTTTGTCAATTGTATCGGTTGTTGTAAAAGCAACTTTTTCCGGTTGCTATTTTTTAATTTTCTTTACAAGTCTTAGCTTCTCAGATAAAAACTTAAAACTTGTGTTTTTTTCTTTTAAAATTTAACAGAACAGATGATCGATAAACGATTTTCATGAAATTTTTAGCTTTTTAATATTTCTGCATGTAGAGTGGTCTCAAATGAGAAGAAGAATAATAATTATGCAATAATGCAACTGCTTGAATATTATTACTTTTTTAATTATTTTTAAATTTCAATGAAAATTTCGAATTGTTGAAATATAAAAGTCAAATAATATTCCACCAAATACAATTAATAATCAACCAAATATTTAAAATTAAAAAATATTTAGTAAATTTTTAGCTTTTTAATA
This sequence comes from Kuschelorhynchus macadamiae, assembly GCA_030620095.1. Lineage (NCBI taxonomy): Eukaryota > Metazoa > Arthropoda > Insecta > Coleoptera > Curculionidae > Kuschelorhynchus > Kuschelorhynchus macadamiae. The sequence goes on from JAUTXW010000791.1 coordinate 200,314, forward strand.
TTTCTGCATGTAGAGTGGTCTCAAAGGAGAAGAATAATAATTCCTTGCTTATAGCGTTAAAATATTTGCAGTAATTTCCCTTTTATCCTCTATCTGTGGGAATATCACAAATTTCTGTAATTCGTATTTTTCATTTTATATACATCTTCCACATTTAATCTATTAAGTAGTCTTACTTTATGAGGAGCATAAATTAAAATATATTTTCTATTTTTGACAGAGGGTTCTAGCAAAAACTAATAAGATTTTAAAATAGTATATGATATTACAACATTTTTGAGTTTTCTTAAATAAATAAACCAGTTTGTAGGATATTTATTGATTTTTTAACATCAATTTCATATTACATGAAATTTAGTAAATTGAAAATATACCTTACGTTTACAGAGCTTTTTTTTATTTGTATTAAGATTGTTTCGTGATTTTTCCCAATAAACATACACATTACGACTAACATCGGTTTAAAAACTAGGCTAACGTTATTAAATGTTCTTTATTTGAGTGAATGACTTACTATTAAGTTATTAATGTATAACACGTAATTAAAACGAGTTAGGTATAAAATTATGAAACGAACTTTATGACTGTTTAAGTTATTTCTTCAGAGATATTTTAATTTTTTTACAGTTTACATTCACTCGCTTCCTTTTATGGAAATAAAATGTTTTTATCTATTTGGCATTCGTAATATTGTTATTATGGGCGTTAAATAAAGTTTATAAAAGTGTTGGTGAGAGAAGTGTTTTTTCTACATTTAAAGTTGGAATACTGTTTATCATGTTGCATAGCCACCTATAAGCATAAGGCGACACGACGCGGAATAAATGTGCGATTTTCCGAAGAGCTAGACCAGATCTAAGCCTTGGCAATTAAAACTTTTATTTCACCAGTTATTTTTTGCTTATGTCACTATAACTTTGCACATACTAGAACAATTATATGCTCCATTGCTGCATATGTCTTCTCAAATCCACAAATATCGAGTTAGACCTTGCCTAAATTTAAACCTCTTTAGTAAGCATGGGTGTTAAAATTATTAGTTTCGATCCAACACACACATTTGTACATTTATAGAACGGTTACTGGAACCACCGGGATCTGTTTTGTGTGCATGTTTTAGCTTACATAGTTCCCTAAAATTGTACAGTATACGATCCTTAAACAAATTTCAGTCTTTCATCATATAATATAGGATATAGACAATCACTTTTAATAAATTAAAATTGTGTAAAATAAAATATTAATCACAATAAACACACATACATAAATGACTGAAAATCTAAAAGGTCCACAAGCGTCAAAATTATATTTAACGGCTAAAGTTAAAAAATTAGTAATCAACTAATATCGTTGATTGAAGGCTTCGTTCAATCAACGCTGGTATCGAGATTGCCGTTCCAAAATTGGTTCACTAATGATTATAAATCTGATTGGAACACAACCATGAGCTGGCAGCATGGAACAAACTGTATTTCTTGCTTAGAAGCGGAGCCGTAACATGAACGGTTCTTGGACGTGTTGGAACGAACTTATTATCAATCTGCGTTTTTTAAAACCCTGTCCAATAAAACCAGTAGTAAGATTATATTATTACTCCTTTGCCAAATCATAAGCTTAACAGCCAATGAGTTCGTGACCTGGGTGCCCTGTGTAGCAGTAAGCCCAACGGCTTTCTGGGATGTTTTTCGATACCAGACAAGTATGATTTGAATTTTATATTGTGCACAATACAATATATCTTATGTGTTACAGTGAAACGCTATGCTGGAACGACAAATACGAAAATAATATGATCATGTACCGATTACAAATATTATTTATTTCTGATTCATTCATTCATGTTCATTGATTCTAATTATTATAGGAAGGCTACCTACAGCTTGTTCCATCTTAAACATGTTCCTGCTCCGAGGAAATAAGCTTTTGTATTAAAATCTGAGATCCGTACCCAGCTAAAAATGTAGTTTTGTCAGTTCTGTAGTGATACAGTGAAATTCTGCTAATCCAAGAAAACTGTGTTGCGAAATAAATCGTGTTGGATTGGGCTTAACATTGTTACTACCTATTTTAAGTTATTATTATTTAACAGAAAATCAATGAATATTCTTATTTTAAGTCGTTTAATACATTTTAAAAGTGACATATGAATATATCCAGTAAGTTAGTTGAACATTTTCTTATATTTGTTTAAAAAATCCCATCCAGAATATATATTATTTAAATAGGTATAGACTTTTTATTATTTTATTAAATAGAAATTTTACTACCACTGCTTTCAAATAGACCTGAATAGTTCATTTGTCTTTAACGTATCTCAAAGTTAATTGGTAAATATGTTATAAAATTGATAATATAACAAGTCTTGCGATATGGGCCATTTTCTATTTTATAGTAATTTTAAAACTAGAGTTTTATATCAAAGTTAAAAAGTACATATTTTAGGTTGCCTACTAAAGAAGGGTAAAACTACAGTCATTTAGAAATCTGTATTCTCACTGCACATTAACTTACACAACTAAGATAAATAATATAACTACTAAATTATTTCCACCAACATATGACTAGATCTTCTTTACAATAAAAAATATATTTAATGGTCCCATTTTATTAAACAAGCTTCCATAAAAATCAATAATTTAAAATGAAAACCAAAAAGCTTACTTTGAGAAATCCAGTTTCAAAATTTTTTTCTAATAGTTTCTATAACAACTATGTTGTTGGTGAAGTTATCAAGAAATAAACAATATGAGCCTTATTCAAGCAAATAATTATAAACTTGTAATAGGTACACGATCATATTATTTTCGTCTGCGCCGTTCCAGCATAGCGTTTCACTGTAACACATAAGATATATTGTAACATCTTACGAAAAATCGTTTTTCTAAGATTCATGATTCATGGGTAGCTATTTAATATTATTTAAACCATAAATAACAATATACGTAGGAAGTTGAATATTACATGCTTTTTCTGGCAGTAACTTTAGCTAATGGAAAATAAATGTTACTGTTATTTATTCATAAGACTCTAAGTGTAGCAGTCAATTTTGTTCTATGACATGTTTTGCTTGACTTCAAAGTGCTTTTTATATTCCTGTACCAAGTGGCTATTAAATGTTATGTTTATGTTTCAGCTTTGTTTTTATTTTTTTAGAACCTTAATCATTTATATTATATTTATGTATCGCTATTAGTTGGTTTAAAAATAAAATATAATTTATGCACATAATATTAAAGTAGGTGGGGTTTTTAGAAAGAGCAAGTGTAGTTGATTTTTAAATTTAACAATAATATATTATATTAAAGGTGTGTGTTGACTATGAGGTTTAGTAAATAATATGGAAATAGTTTAAATCAAATAACGTGGAGCATTATTTGGTTAATCGATTTGAAAATTTGGGTACAATGGAAACCAGTTGTGTTCGAAAATACTATCACTAATACAGTGTTGGCGGTTCTGTCCAAAACCGATGACAACATAGTTATCTTAAATAGATTTTTTTAATCTGCATTATTTATGATCATGTGTTTTACATACTTTCCTATTCCTACCTGTAGCCGTTGTCCAGCTACTAATCAATTTGCAATTATTTTTTAACAAAAACACACCCTCTAAAGCACTTAGGTAGGGTGGCCTGGAAATATAACTTTATTAACAATTTATAAAAGTACATGAAAACAATTTAATGGGTTTAGAACTGATTAAAAAAAAACTAATAACTTTTTGACTATGTCGATTTTCATTGTTTTTACTTCCCTCGTTAAAAGGAAGTATTTTATTCGTAAAAAAATCACCCTCAAAGATTTTTCAGATCTTCACGTTTCAGGGTCCCTAGATGCCGAAAAACATGATTTTTCAATTTCGTCGGTTTTTCTGTCTCTCTGTCGGTCTATCTGTTCGCGGCATAGGTAAAAAACTACTTAATCGATTGAATTCAAATTTTGGTCAAAAATTAAGGGTCAAATGATGACCTGGCAACATTTTGGTAAAAATCTAATATGGCAAAAGATAATAGCAGTTTAATGAAATGTTAAAAAAAATTACTTGAAAACTACTTATCCAGTTTATCTCAAATTTTTCAGAAAAGTCAAGTATTATATAGGAATCAACTGGTAAAATTTTGATACGAATCCAAAATGGCGGAAAAAAATGGCGGCTTACTAACTTTAACTTAAAAATTTAGCCTAAAAAACTACTTAAGGGCCTGATTTCAAACTGTGTGCCTTAAATAATTGTGGTATACAGATGAACTAGTAAAAGTGTAATACTAATTCCAGATGGCGGAAAAATGGTGGCTTTTACATATCTTCTCATTTTAGACTCTCTAGATGGCAAAAAATATGTTGTATGTCTGTCAGTTCACGACACAGCATAAAAACTACTTACGCGATTGAATTCAAATTTTGGGTAAAAATTAAGGGTTATGGGGATGACCTGGTAATATTTTGGTGAAAATCCAATGTCAAAATATAATAGCGGCCTAGTGAAATATTGAAAAAATTATTACTAAAAAACTGTTTATCCAATTTTTCTCAAATTTTGCGTAAAAATCAAGTAATATGTAGGAATCAATTTTGGTACAAATTCAAAATTGCGGTTTAAGAAAATATTTAAAAATTCAGCCTAAAAACTACTTAATAGACTGATTGCGTGCCAAAAATAATTGTGGTATACAGATGAACTAATAAAACTGTTGTACTAACTCAAGATGGCGGAACAAAATGGCGGCTAAATATAATATCATCTTCTCAGGATTTATAAATCTTTACGTTTTAGCGTCTTTAGATTCCAAAAAAATATGTTTTATCAATTCGGTCGGTCCGCCTGTTGGCTTGTCTGTCAGTCTATCTGTCACTTCACGGTATAGCTTAAAAACTACTTATCAGAGGGACTTCAAATTTTGGTCAAAAATTAAGGGTCATATGGGGATAACCTGGTAATATTTTGGTAAGTATCCAATATGGCAAAACAAAATGGCGGTCTAGTGAAATGTTAAAGACAGTATATACATGTATTACTAAATGACTATTTACTGTAGTTAATTAGGTCACCATTCACTATTCTTTATAAAAAGAAACATTCGTAACGAGGGAAGTTCCGGGTAAAGGAAATTTACCGATTTTATTTTTATAATGGTAGGTGCTGAAGACAATAAAAAAAAGTGTTAATATGTTTTATTTCACGTTTCACCAACGTCATAACAACGATAGCGACGATCGCGATTTCGCTTTTTTTAGAGCTAATCAGGCCACCATAAACTAGCGAGCCCCGTAGGGCAAAGGCACACAGGGGAATCACAGAAAGAACTACTACGCTGGCTAATACCACGACAGACATCGAATTACACTATTGACTCCTGACTTTCGTTGGAAGTAATACTGTTAATGTTTTATTTCATGTTACACCAACGCCATAACAAGGCACTATGATCCTACACTATGATGAATAATTTCGAAATTGTAGCGGCGGATTCATGATTTAAGAAGAACACTATTTTTGGATTTCAAGCCACGAATTATAATAGAAAATTAAAATACCAAAAATAATATTTTTTTATAATTTATCTATCTACCTTAAAATTTAAATTAGCTCTGGGTCCATTGTGAAGGTAACCGAAGAATGACACTGACAAAATTAGTCGTTCCTCGGATACCTTCACAGTGGTCCCAAAAGTAAAGACTACATATTAAAATTTTGAGGTAAATAAATAACATTATGTTTAGTATTTTAATTTTCTTTTTTTAATTCGTGTCGTAAAACCCAAAAATAGTATTCTTTTTAAACTGTGATGAGTATAATATCTTTATTTTAACGATATGCAAACAAGTAATTCCGTTTTCCAAAAATGCAATTGCAAATTGTCTACCCCCTGAACTTAGTTATTTGTATTACTACAAAAAAAAATAATGAACTTCTAGGATTTTTGTACGCTTGTTGCACAGGTATTGAAAAACTATGCAAACATAATACTATACCGAATAAATCAAAAAGTTATTATAAATAAAAATGATACCCTATATATTACTCTTTCAGCCAATAGTCTCTTCTTGCTGATTATACATTACCATAAGAAGTACCTTACACGTGTTTCATGTAAAGAATTAATAATCAAAGCATCGAGCTGGAATATTTATATTCAGTAAGAGGAGACTCATTAATTATCTAAAAAAATACTATACCGGGTATTCTAATTAAACATTTGTTTTTTTTATCTAGTCTCTGTTCTATTGTGTTTCCCTAGTTTCTCAATAGTGGAGTTAAGAGGATACAATCATAAAATAACAGGTTTGATAAATTAATTTTTGAGAGTTCCAAAACAAGCAAAAATTGTAAGAACAGTGACTTTTTCATCGAAAAACTCACAGTAAAAAGATTTTCTTATCGTTAAAACAATCGGGGAACACACAGCATATTTTTGAAAACAGAAATATATATATATATATATATATATATATATATATATATATATATATATATATATATTATATATATTTAGAAAAAACATAAGTTGTGTAATTTTTGCAGCTTTTCGACATTTCTTTTGTTTCTTATATCACTAAAAGGTATCTCACGTCAAAATGTACAAATTTGGTATATAATTTTTTTCTGCATCTCATAAAATAGAGCGAAAATGCACGTTAAGAAATAAAAAGCACCCTGTACATCCTGGTAATATGGGTGTAGACGGTACAAATAAAATACTTCAAAAACAAACTTACAGAATTAAAATATAATCCTAAAAAAGTGGTCCTATAAGAACTTAATAAATAAAAATAAACGCGTTTTTAATCACTAACTTACAGTAGCAAGGCAACCGTTTATTTATTTTAAACAATTTTCTATATACATAGGATTTTAAACAGAATGCACAACATTTAATTGATTGTCATTGTTGACCATATAATAAACACGCAAAGAACGCTTTTAGATATAAACTTGATCCTGACATGGTTTCGATTATCTAATGTGGTTAATGATCATTCATTTTAATAACTATACAGTATTTGATTTTGCACTTCGGTCGGTAGTCAGAGAATACAATGGGTATCATATTTCCGTATTGACTATGTTTGTTTGGAATATACCGTTCAATCTTAAACGAAGAAATATTATAAATTATTTTTTCGTGTAGACTTTACTATAAAGTTTATATTATACCTTAGGACTATACTGCAATACATTAACTACCTAATTAAACTCCATTGTGTGGATTACATTTTCAAACCGCAATAGTTACGTGCATGGTCGGCTTGAAGATATACCTATCTATACTCTAAATATAGCCAGAGTATACATATTAATTTATTTTCATTTTCAATTAAAACGACATTTTTAACAAAAGACCTTAAGTTTCTACAGTCATCAACAAATACACTAGACATATGAAAAAGATATTTACAAGTTATTGAGATTAAAACTTATGTTAGGATTTAGACTACACACTACAGGATTAACATTAAGTTTAAGATTAAAATACAGCATAATGTAGAAACACAGAAAAGATTTACAAGAACCAGTTTGGCTATACTCTAAATTTAGGTATGTGTCTCTATCACTATTATCTAATTATTATCGCTATTACATGTTGTAACAGTTTTTTCAACTCTGTGCAGAAATGTTACTTACTATGTTTTTTATTAATCTGCTACAGATGTATTTAATGTCGAGGAAGTATTATTTCTTCAAATATTTGATTTTACTTGGTTCCAAATTAGTTCGATTCGATTAAATACACAATAGTTGGGGGAAAATGCAACATTGTACGGCCATTTTTATTTGCCCGTATATCACACATGTATTCTTTATTAATTTTAAATGCCTTTAGTACTTCTAGAACATCCCGTTTTTGTAAGTTTCTTCAAAATATATATTATTATCTATCATAAAATTTTGAATTTCTGTTTTTGTACTGTTAGAACTACGAAACATTTTTACTTGACGAGTATGATAACTAGCCTTGTCCATTACAATAACGCTATCTTTGGATATATTTGTAAGAAGTCGATGTTCAAACCAATCTTTAAAAAGTTGTGGTAATAATCTAGAGAAGAATCTACAATGTTTTTAGCTGAAAGCATCAGACAGTTCGGAACAAATCCATTCTCTGAACCTACATGCATTATTGTTATTCTTTCGCCCTTAGTTTGAAGAAACCTTGGTTTGACATTCCTTTGAAAAATCATTCCATTCTTGCAGTATCATGTGTGTCGAACTTAGTTACGTTTTCTCAATTTCCCATTAAAATATTTTTAGCACAGAAGCTTTTACCACTTTTCAATTGTTTATTCAGCAATGTGAACCATAATACATAGGTGACTGATCTCTGACATTGAAAATTGCAGAGTTATTATATTTTGAAGGTTACACCATACCAACACATTAATTATTTGATATATTTTTTTACTATTAAAGAACTCGTAGATTTGCTTGATTACCAACTATTTGAAAGCTTTACTTTTTATCTAAACTGCTGGACAAAACAAGTCCACCAATTAATATTTTTTGTTAAATTTAAAGTTACATACTATCGAAACGCAAAAAGAACTCCCCCACCCTCTTTAGTTTACAAGACTACCATATTATACAAACTGATATGTAAAATCCGGATTTTGTTTGCAAAAGTGTTCCACCGGAAATTTTGGGATAATTTTTTTGGAATTATGTTTTCGTGCTAAAATCATTCAAAGACCAATACATGAGAACTAAATTGCCTGTCTTCATTTGTGTTTCGAATGCGGGGGTTAATCGAAAATTGTAACATTTTCATTAAATTAATTTCTAGCTCACCTGGTATTTTTTTGTAGAAAATTTACGCATAAGTGAATGTGGATTAGAAATGATGCCGCTAAAATAATAAATACAAAAATATTATACAGGGTGGCGCAAAACCAAATGATTAGAATCTTAATAAAAGAATATAGGAATAATTTTTGGCCGAATTTACAAATTTGTGGCTAGCTCCAGTCAGTGAATCCACATTTGTTTGTTTGTTTTCTAAGATTTTCAACAACTTTTCTATATCTTTTAACTTGGTTAAACTGCTCTGCTGATGAAGTCTAATAAGACAGAAACACGTGTAGTGCGGTCACCAAACTTCACACCTTCTTTTTGCAGACATTTCCACGATTTATTTTTCCTTCTCGTTTTAAGAATTCATCGGCACAATTATCTTTCTGTTTTGTATTATCACCTTGGGCTTGGATATCACGGCAGGTAGCTAAGGTTACCTCCATAGAGACGTCAGAAATTTACTCTAAATTTTGGGTTTCTTCTGGCCGAATTTACAAACGTGTAGTTGGCTCCTGTCAGTGAATCCACGTTTGGTTGTTTTTGTTTTGCTATGATTTTCAACAACCTTCATATATCTTTTAACTTGATTAAACTGCTCTGCTGATGAGGTTTAATAAGACTGAAACACGTGTACCGCGTTCAGCAAACTTCACACTTTTTCTTTTGCGGACATGCCCACGGTTTTTTTCCTTCTCTTTTTAAGAAGTCATCCGCACAATCATCCTTCTCTTTTGAATAATTACTTTTCCAAATCCGGCTATTAACCTGGAAGAATGACGTAAATAATTGATTTTATTGATTCCCATGATACAATAAAGCGACGGTATGATATGGCCCATTCCTCTGCTACGTCATCGCATGATTAACGCCAGTTGATGTTGATGTTTAAAAGTGTTTGCGGATTTCTGTGTTCTTTTTTGTATTTAGGTAATTAAAAAACAATAAATATGAGGTGTGCTGTGTTCGGGAGTGACGGGGATAACCAGGCAAAGAGTTCTGAGAGAATATAAGGTTTTTTTACTTTGCCTAAAGACAAAAAATGTTTACTTGAACGGACACGCTTGTTTAAACGCAAAGCAAAATTTAACACAAACTTGGAGCGGAAATGCTCAAGGCATTTTGTTGAAGATATCAATAATCTATATCAAAAAAGACAACAAAATAAATCTGGTCAAAATAGTCGACATTTTTAATAAAAAAAAGAGTTTTTTAACTAGAATAAGACTTATATTAAATCTGTTTGTATAGTTACATATAATATAGGAACAAACGGCAGATTGTGCACATAAAGGTTAAACTTGTTTAGTGTGTGTTGTTTTGTTCCCTCTCATACCTGCATTTTTTTTTAATTAGATCTTTTCCCCTTAAATGGGATTTAGTTACGTCCCTGTACTTATCAAAACCACAGATATAGCATTTTTTAGTTTTAAATTGAACTAAATATAAACGTGTATAACAAAATAACAGTATAAAATTAAATACTGTCGGATTTTATACAACTTTAACTCTTTCTTTAGTGTGTTTTTTGTATTTTTATTAAATAAATATATAACTACCATGTCATAAGTTTTTTATTTTAGTAAATTATATGTCAATGTTTCATTAGAAAAACATTTTTAATTGAAAAAAATGGTAATATAATGTCTAAACGGTAGAAACGACATGAATCTCGATAAGGAATTTAAAAATCTACGCACGCAACGACGTCACTGTGCAAACCGGACGCAATTGAGACCGTCTAGATATCATACCTACCGTTTATTATATCAAGATCGATTCCCATACCAGGCAAATAGCAGACATTTTACTTTTACGGGTTTTTAGTTTTAATGCAAAGCTAAAAAATTAATTACCCGATTAATTTCAAATTTTGGTCCAATATTGTGGATGACCTCGTAAAATTTTGTTAAAATTCCAGTATGGCGAAAAACAAATGGCTGGCTAGTGAAATGTTAAAAAAAAATATTAAAAAACAACTTATCTTCAAATTTTTTACAAATATCAAGTAATATGTAGGAAACAACTGGTTAAATTTTGGTACCAATCGAAGATGACCGCTTTATAAAATTATTAAAAATTCAGCCTCAAAAACGACTTAGTATATTGATTGGAAATTGTGTGTGGTAGCTAATTTTAGTATAGGGATAAGTACTAAGTCAAGGTGGCGAAACAAAATGGCGGCCAAAGAAAATGTTTGAATTCGTAAAAATAATCACTCCCTCAGGTTTTACATGTATTCACGTTTTAGTATCCCAAGATGCCAAAAAATATATTTTAACAATTGCGCTGGTCTGTCTATTGATCTGTCTCTCTGTCTGGCAGTTCGCTGCATAATTTAAAAACTACTGACCAAATTAACTTCAAATTTTTGTCAATAATTAAGAGTCATATTGGGAAGAACTGGTATTATCTTAATACGCCTTAATAAGTGGAACTTTCAAAAAATTATTACTGAAAAAAAATATCCAATTTAACTCAAATTTTGCAAAAAAATCTAGTGTTGCAAAGGCATAAACTGGTAAGATTTTAATAGCAATCCAAGATAGCAAAACAAAATGGCGGCCAAATAAAATATTTAAAAAATGAGCCTGAAAAAAACTTATTAAATGTATTTGAAATTATGCCCAAACATCAAGTGTGGCATAGGTAGAAACTGGTAAAATATTGGTAGGAATCCAATATGATGGAACAAAATGACTTCCAATGTTAATATTTGAAACGACAGTATATATGTGTTACTAAATGATTATGTATTAAACTAAATTGGGTCACACGTCACTATTCCTAATAAAAGGAAAGAATTATAATGAGGGATATTCCGGGTAAGAAAATTTATCGATTTTTTTTGCTGTTGTACAGGATCGGTTGACTGGACCGAATTTTGTGATTTAATTTTGGCCCTTTTCTCGTTGTAATATTGTCCTGAAATTTAGCACATTTATACAATTTGGATAACAATTCATTCTTACATAATATAAATTAAAATGGCGGTATCAAAAATACCGAATAACTTGCCATTTATAATCTCATTCCACTAAAATTCAATATCTGAATTTTTCCAGATTGACCGATTTCGTACTGTTTGTTAAACATTAGGAATACCAGACGCCGTTACTAATATGAACAGTTTAATCAGTGGTTTCACTTTGACACCGTAGTACATTCATAACCAATTTGGACTCCAAGCAGAGTAAAAATGCTTTATATCTTTGTTGTTATAACACAATAATATAATAAATATTTCCTTTTATTAGGAATAATGAAGTGTGACCCAATTTATTCCGCGCAAAGCCTTTAGTTAGTACATATATTCGGTAACTTAAGGCGACTTGGACCACCAGAAGTGACTATGGCCAATTTGAGAAACATGTTTGAAAGTTCTAGAGTATCAAAATTATTATCTATAAACTTTTTGTATTAGCCGTTTTGTGAAAAAAATATATTAGCGATAGACAAAATTAGGTTTTATTTTAAATGGTTTTTATTTATAGTTAATGTGAGTTTAAAAAGCTTTTTTGATTTTTTTTGCTCCTGAAAATTTTGACTCTACATTTTCTTCTTTTCCATTTAGGACCAAACCCAAAGTTAAATAAAGGTGGTCAATGAATGGTCTGTGTTTAATGTTCAGGGTTTCAATTTTAAAAAAAATATTTTTTTAGGTACTGGGGGCCATAGTCACCACTTACTTTTTATGTTTACTCGGGGTGACTATGGCTACCTTATAACCTTTAAAAAGATCAGTAACAGGGACAGCGGTATGCAGCGTAACCGTTCGCATTCAGTTCTTTTGTTGTTTGCCTGTTTTATGCGTGTAAAAAGTGGTTGTCTATTGTTGATGATTATAAAAAATATAGTTGGTAAGTAAGTTTTTTTTGCATTTGAACGTTAATTGTCAGTAAAGTTGGTTGAAAACACGTTTGTTTCTATTATTTCTTTTGATAATAGCGTCTTAAGGATAGGTTTTGCGATTTTAGGTTAGCTTTTATCATTTTTACCCAAAATGACGTCTTCCTCCTTTTTAAAATATTTGTTAATTGAAAACGTGTACTTACCTACCTACCTAATATTGTACTTAGCTTATTTTAGAACATGCCACAGAAAATACAAAAGATTGCTGGGTAGGGCCTATCTAAATTATAGTGAGGATACGCTTCAAAGAGGATAGGCACCAAGAGTCTATAAAATTCCTAGAAGCGCACTGCAACTAAATTTAAAGTTACAACCTCAAAAGAAAACATGAATGGCATAGTAACAAATATATTAACACTGTTGAAGTTCGGCTTTCCTATTGAAAAATTAGAGCTTAGAATATTATTGAAAATTATTTATATAGGAAACGAGTGACAAAGAACGAACGAAGCGACGTTGTTGAGAAAAAAAGATTTGGCGAAGGTCCCCTGAATCAAAATCAAAGAAAACGAACGTAATTATTACTCCTGGTAAAAGCCTTTTATTTAGTCGAATCACCAGAATGCATAACCGACGATGTGCCAATTGACAATCAGTGGAAGAGTAGAATGGACTAGCACTGAAGAAATGTCTACAAAATCAAGCGGCCTAGAAACCTACAAGAGACCAAGGAAATTCTCCAAGGCCGACGTAGAAGAAAGGGATGACTTTTTCGGAGGTTAGACTTCGTTATGTGATAGTGGGGGGAAATAATAGAGACAGCAGAGCAGTGATGATACAGTTACCAAATAATAGCCAACTTTCTTCAAGTCTATATTAGGCTGGAGATTTTGTTATTGCTCAGTACGATAAGAAATATTTTCCCGGCAAAGTAATTTGCATAGAAAAGTGAAACTCAAGTTTCTACTATGAGTCTGGGCCAAAAACTTGGAAATGGTCTCAACGAGAAAATATCCTATGGTACAAAGGTACAAAGTAGTTTTTTAGGTACGCCGCAAAAACGTGAAGATATGTAAAACCTGCGCAGTGTTCCTTTCACGAATAAAAACATTTTATTTGGCTGCCATTTTATTTCGCCATCTTGACTTCGTACCTCAATTTTACCAATTCATGTCTATACCACAATTAATGGTTGCACAAAATTTAAAATCAATCTATTAAGTACTTTTTTCAGGCTTTATTTTTAAATTAATATTTAAGTTTGTTTCGCCTTCTTGGATTCATACCAAAAATTGTGCCAGTTGATTCCTAGGTAATACTTGATTTTAGGCAAAATTTGAATTAAATTGGATACATAATTTTATAGTAATAATTTTTTAATATTTCAATAAACTGCCATTTTGTTTCACCATATTGGATTTTTACCAAAATGTCACCAGGTCATTCCTACGTGATCTTAATTTTTGACCAGTCACTCGGAAAAAAATGAGGAGACAGACAGACTGCCAGACCCACGGAATTAAGAAAACATGTTTATCGGCATCCATGGACCTTAAGACGTAAAGACCTGAAAAAACCTCGAAGGGTGATTTTTTCACGACTAAAATACTTCGCTTTTACGAAAGAAGTAACTAGTTCAGAAGGTAACTTGTTTGTTTCGTGACTAGTGCAAATAGCCTTAAAACCAAAAACCCATTTCGGCAACCAAGCTGTCCAATACTAGTATGGAAATCAATAGATTTCAGTTATTTACGTTATACGTTACAAAGTAATTATTTTTTTTATTAAATTTCTGATCGTTTGGGTTTGCCCCACCCGTATTTTTGTATAAATTAGGTTAGAGGCATCACATTTGACTCCAAATTCACTTATGCGTATGCTTTTTTGAGACAAAGCGGCTGAGGTAGTAATTAAATTGCACTGAAAGGTTTCAATTTTCGAATAACACTCGTATTTGGAAAACCAATGAAGATAGTCAAAATTGGAGAAATTAGTTTTCTTTATTGGTCCTTGACTCATTTGGGCATGAAAAGAAAATTCCAAATAAAAAGTATCTCAGTATCTCAGGGACACACTTTTGCAAAAAGAATCAGAATTTTATATAACTTGGTTTAAAGAGAAGAAAGTAGAAGAATAATCACAGAGTAATGACATGTTAAAATACGAGGGAAGTAATTATGTCAAAATCTTCATTTCGAAATTATGTTATATTAAATTTTACCAAAAATATTTTGGTGCCCTTGTTTTGTTCGGTAGTTTAGGTCAGAGCTCTACTTTTACAGTCATTTGGTTATTTAAAAACCCTATATAAACAATGTATCAATTTAAAAGCAGATACCATATTTTAGACTGACATTTTCCAAATATACTGGACGAAAAGTTGTAATGATTATTGTAAACACTATGGCATGAAATATTTGTAAGTTGAAACGATAAATGTACCTGGTGACTTCGTATAAACTGGCACCCCCGTAACTTTTTTATTTTTTGTCGTTAAAAAAAATAAAAATACTGACATACAGAGGATTTTTTTACGTTATAAATCTGCATTGTAATTCCCAGTAATGGAACGCTCTGTACATTTTTGCCTAAAATGAAAGATCTTTTTTTTTTATTCCAAATATATAATACAAGTTGACATTTGGTTTAGCCGTTTTCGAGTTATTTAAGTTTAAAAATCAATTTTCATTATAGACTGTAAAATTACTGGCTATAAAATAACAGCTTTTTGAGCAGTTGGCTATGGAAATAAACAATATTAACAAATGTTTCTTAAATGACTTTGACATTTAAATTACTGTTAATAGAACTAAATCAATTCTTTTTGATATATTTTTTTAAATGGTTTATTCTGTGGCAGGAAAACGAGAATTTGTTTGTTTGTATGCTGAAAATAATTATAATGCTTCTGCAACGCGACGTGCTTACATGGCAAATCATCCCGATGGTCCGATTCCCCCAAGATCGACAATCCAGAATATTTTCACCAAATTTAAAACAACGTCAGATTTGCAAAGAAAGAAAAGGGAACTAAACAATAATACGGAAAATCACGATTTAAATATTGCTTTGCATCACGTAGAAAATCCGAGTCAGTCACTGCGAACTACTTCCAAGGAAATGTGGGCCCGTTACGGAGTAAAAAGAACTTCACGTGAATATATTAGGAAGGTTTTAAAGAAATATGGATTTAGGCCCTATAAATATCATACTGTTCAAAAATTAACTCGAAGGCATAAGAATCAACGACTCAATTTCTGCAACTTTATGTTAAATAGAATAAATAACGAAAGAAACTTTTTTAAAAATATATTATGGACCGATGAGTCAAGCTTTTTAACTAGTGGATTACCAAATGGACAAAATTTTCGTCACTGGGCACAAGAAAATCCCCAATTCACGAGGGAAGTTCAATTTCAAGGTATGAGAACAGTTAATGTGTGGTGCGGCCTGCTGAAGAATAGGGTAATAGGGCCCTATTTTTTCGAAGGAACATTAAATGGACCAATATATCAAGAATTTCTGGAAACTCATCTACAGGAAATGCTAGAAAACTTAACGTTAAGGCAGTATATGAACATAATTTAATAATAATTAATAATAATCAACATGACGGTGCCCCACCACATGTGGTACGTGACGTGAAGACTTTTTTGGATGAGAATTACAAGTAGTGGATTGGAAGAAATGGAATTATTTCGTGGCCCTCAAATAGTCCAGATCCAACTCCCACGGATAATTTTTTGTGGGGGTATATTAAAAACAAAATATATCAACGCGATCTGGACAACGTTGAAGATATAAAATATTTTATAACACAGGAAATAAGACATTTAAATGAAATAAATGGTCATTTTATAGAGAACGCAGTTTAGCACTTGCGAAACGTTTATCACGAATGTGTAGATCATCAGGGGGGAAATATTCATTCTGATTAATTTGTTTTGTGTTATTTGGTTCATCTGTGTATTTTGCAGTAAAATATATTGTTAATAAATTGTTGTTTATATTTAATTTTTACTTTGCTGTTTTATTATAATGCCTAGGTATGCAGTAATTTGACATTTGACAGAATATTTGTTTATATTATTTATTTCCGTAGCCAACTGCTCAAAAAGCTGATATTTTATAGCCAGTAATTGTACAGTCTATAATGAAAATTGATTGTTAAACTTAAATAACTCGAAAACGGTTAAACCAAATGTCAACTTGTATTATATATTTGTAATCTCTTTCATTTTAGGCAAATTTACAGGGCATTCCATTAAAAAAATTGTACTTTTTGTCGTTCCTCGTATATATGAAAAGTTACTGGGAATTACAATGCAGATTTATAACGTAAAAAAAACCCTCTGTATGTCAGTATTTTTATTTTTTTTGTACGACAAAAAATAAAAAAGTTACGGGGGGTGCCAGTTTATACGAAGTCACCCGGTACATACAACTTTAATATTCACTTATTCATGGGTGCTGACAGAATCATTTCCAGGGGAAGGCAACAACAATATTTGAACACAACTCATGACTAAAAAAAAATTCATCTCTAATCCACTTGGTATATAAATGTAACCCCAAAAGCGGCCGGAAGAAAATTGGATATTTTACTATAATAATATGTATGTAATATACAATATTTGCAGTTTCGGGCGCTTATACACTTATTTTATATTCTTCAATGTCTAATATGCGCATATTTATGGAAGTAATTTGCGTCCGATTAATGATTTATCAAAACCGGTGTTGTCTAGCAACTGCTATTAAAAATATATCGTCAACCCGAAGCCAAAAACCGAACGTCAATATCAGAGTTTGGTAATAACAGATACATCATAAATTGAATGCCAATTCTATTAACGGAACACTATTCGCATTTTTCTCTACGTCTATTACGAAAAGGTTAAAAAAACGCACAAGCAGCAAGATTTGAAAATTACTATTTTAGCATGTGTAATCATTAGCTACTTGTGCAAAATGCAACCTACTCTACATTTCATTCGTATATCAATATATGATTATTGGTTACCGGTTCACCGAAATTTAAAAGTACAATATACGGTATTCTAGTTGTCAATTTCAAAGTTTCAGAAATATGTGAAATATTTCTATTATGTTGAAAATTAGTTTCATAGTAGCGATGCCAATCCCCGGTACTAGGGGGACCAAATCTGTTCCGAAAATACTGGGATTAGACCGATCAATCCCACGATTAATTTCTAATTAATTTTTTAATCATTTATTAGTTTCCTTTATGTCGTTATTTCAAAACAAAACCATACGCCTGGAGTTCCCCGTTAATTAGTTTTCGTAATGATACAGGTTTTGGTCTATTTTAACGGGTAGGTATTAGGTTGTATTATTGGCCCTTGTGCCTGCGGCTTTACACAAATTTAAAATTCATGCACTAATCTGCAAGAGACATTAAGAACGAAAATCAAGAAACGCAGCAAAACCAGTTTTCCTTTCTTTGCTATCCCACAAATCCAGACTGTATAAACTATAAAATTGTTTTAAAACATCTATTTTATTAAATCTAGATTAGAAACACTTTTATCAGGCTAGACAACGAAAATTAAGTAATGGGTGTGAAACAAAGATCGGGGACGAAAATGATAGTTCCCTTGCAATTCTGGAAGCGAAGCCTTCGAATTTTTAATAACTATTCAGCCCACAGGGTGGAACCTAAAAGATGTAACAAAATACGTTGAATGTTAGGAGACGAAACTTTAGATGCAGTAATGTTTTTAACGGAATTTTCATTAAAATTTGTAAACTTAGAACTTTTGCTTCTATTTATATTTACATGCATGTTTAAATTTGTTAACTTAATACAAATAAGTTATTAATTGTCATTATTGTTTTTTTTTTCGATGTCTACTCCCGGGATTAGGAAAGCCCTTCAGGATTGACATTCCTATTTTGCAGTGGATATAATGAAGAATCACGGTGAATATAAGTATATGTGCAGTTGTATAAAAAATATAGTGTACATATAACATGTCACATAATAATACTGTCACAAAAGTGCTCTTTAGTAATTGTTATATAATATACCATTGTTGGTTGATAATACTATGTCGCATTTTAAAAAAAAATTATTCCAAGCAAGATTAAGGAATTACCGCTACTAGTAGTTTACTGTCACCGATAAGTAGTCTATTTTTGATGAATGTAATAATTTCGGATTTACCTGAAATAAGTAAAAATACGAGATATGCACATTGTCAGCCTCTATTTTTAAACTTAGGAACAAAAAAATCATGTAGTCATGCTAACCTATTTAATTTAAATCATATATTTTTTCTTCACAACTATCATTACTGTGATAAATTATGCTTAATAACGTAAAGAAATTAATGAATTAACGTTTTAAAAAAAATAAAAAATGTACTGTTAAATCCATACAGAATAATCAATATACATACGTAAAATATCGCACATGATCGAATTAAGAAGTCCGTTAAAAAATTGTCAAACGAGGGGAAGGATATATTTTTTGGGTTTATGGCTAATATTAAAAAATAATTAAACAGGAAACAAAACTAAGAAATGATTTAAATTCACAAAGAGTTTTCGTTCCGGGATAAACGTAATCATAATAACCTGTAATTCCTTATTTAAGTGAAAAATAATAGCAAAATAAACCGCAGTATCATGGCTGATTGATCTAGCTAGACATTGAAACGTGTGAAGTTATTGACATTAGAACTCTACTGTAATATCAGAATTACACATTTTTTGTTATAAATTGTAATAATCTGAGGAATAAGAATTCTTTTATAAATAGCGTCTTAGACTGAGTGACCCGCACAGACTGCCAAATCGGGGTCTCATAGAGCACCGAACTTGGAATTGTTTATCGTGTATGAGCTCAATTTTGAAAATAGAAACAAGTGGTACACCCGCATACACAGATGATCGAGTGATCCTCTTTCGAGTGTGTAGTTGGGCCAAATTGGAAAGTAAGGTTGGTGAGGGACTTCGGATAATTATGGTCTGAATTTAACTGAAACTGAAAATAAATGTACATTTAACGTGCTAAAGCAGTTTACATTTACATTTTCCGCGAGTGAAGCTAATAGGCCTCATTTTGATAGGACAGCCGATTCGGATCTTATAATTAAAAAGGCTTTCATACCAAAATATTTTGAGTATAATAATAACAGAGAAACATATATATATTGTATATATATAGGCCGCCATATTAGATTCTAATATCATTTTTTTTTATATTTTATCAGACCGACATCTGGTTGCTTCAAACTAAATTAACAAAAACAATTAGTTATCATCCCCATATCTTGGTTAATATTTATGCAAAATTGAACATCAATTCGATAAGTAGTTTTTGAAACTGATTTATTAAACATTTTCTTAGGCTGCGATTTTATTCTGTATTGAATTCACATCAAAATGTCATCAGTTGATCCCTTCATTACGCCATACCAAAATGTTGCAAGTTTATCCCTAATGCAATATGTATTTTTAAGAAAATGGAGAAATATGTTTTTCGGTGTCTAGAGACCTTCAACGTAAAAAACTAGAAGGGTGACTTTTCACGATTGATTTAGTGCAAAATTTAAAGTCAATTCTATACTTAGCTTTATAATACTGATTTTATAGAAGTTTTATAAGACCGCCATTTTAATCCACCAAAATGAATATAAAATATTTCCAGTTCTTCCCTAAATTACACTTTTTGTGCAAAATCGGAAGTCAAGTTTTCAGAACTTATTTTCCCTCTTACGCTTACTCGAATACGCAAGCGTAACATAAGAATACACGCAAATAAAAACGTAAGAATACGGTCAAATGAAAATCGGGTATATGAAAAGCAAACAAATGTGTCAAATTTTAGCTTGCGGAAAATTGATACAAATGTAGGACATCCCTGCTAACTAATTAATTTAAATTAAATTTCCTGCTTTAATAAAAAAAGGTCAATGTCGATCAAACTAGGAATACCTTCATTGAGCTATAATAAGATGCAACGGAAATTAATCTCATGCTAAATTAACAAACAAATAAATTATTTACTATTTCAAGAAATGAATCAGTTGCATAAAACCCCGCTCTGGTAGTTACTGTATATTCGAGTAAAGTTGAATAGTTTGTTAGAACAGTTTTTCTCTTTCTTTGCCATTTGGAAAAAGACATAATTTATATTTTTAAAATTTCTAGTTTTTAATAAAGCATTGTTAATAATAAGTTTAATTTTTTATTTTTTTCTTTAGAGGACGAGCGTATAGTTGAAATATACTTAGTTTTTAATTGCATATTAATATTGTTAAATTTATTAGCATTATAGCAATAATTGGGGTGAATATTTGACAACATAGAACGTAGCTTGCGCAAATAAGAAATCATGGTCTCGGGATTGAACCCTGTTAAATTTGAATTACTTCCCCACATTTCCGATTTTTAGATATTGTGTAAATATTCCTGAAAATGTCTGATGCAATCGGAGGCGAAACGTAGAAAAATAATTTTGACACGATCTAACCTAAATAACTGAGATTTCCTAATTAAAGTTTTATTTATATAAAAGGGCTCTCTCCAAAAAAACTGACTTTCCTTAACGCAAACTTTGTTTTCCCCTCACCCATTCAAAAAACTTCGCTTCGCCCGAGTTCATTAACATAAAATTATCGAATACTTGATACTCAAATATAGTTTATTATATATGTAGTCAATCAATCCTTATTTTATCAATATGCCTGTATACCAAATACACTACCTGTCTGGTCTGACCCTGAGACTGATTAAAAAAAAAGAAAAAAAGTAATTTAAATTCAAATACATTATAATAATATGCATGGTGACAAAAAATATCCACATTTTCCAGGTACGAATAATTTAATATCTTAATAGTTTTCACAGTTATTTAAATACCAGTCATTGTTTGTTTTGTAGCCTCATAGCTGAAAGTATGCATCCAGCATAGCAGATTTTAGTACTATTATTTAATAATAATCGTAGTAGAAAGAATCATATTAATTATTATTATTAAATTAATATCGTTGAAGCCTACGAACTTCTTTAACAATATACCTGACAAAATCGCCATAAATTAAGGTGAATTTCTTCCCTGCTACCGGTGGCCCGGGAAAATTTTAAACAATAATAATAATAAGCACATTAAAACCTAATAGGAAATGTTTTTATTAAATCACCTACAAAAATTTATAATTACCTAAAAAATAATTCATAACATTCCTTCCTATGCCACGCTAGAATATTTTTTTGTAACGATCTACGTTATTATTCGATCTAAATTCTGCAAAAAATCTACCAACTTGCCTTTTATACATGGGTTTTCATATTCTGTTTGAATAATCTCAAAACCAAATAGTTTATTGGATTTTAATTGAGACTATTCGAAGACCTTCCTTAAGATCCATATTTTGGACATTGACGATTTTCAAAATTAACTATTGTACCAAATTATAAGAAGTAACAAGATCCCCAAAATGTGTCAGTATACTTTCTATCTAAGAATATATCTTTCAATATCGATCTGGTTGAGAGCTGTTGGTAAACTGCTAATATATTTTAGTTAATATCTATAAACCCACAATACCCAATCATGTTAAATAATTTTCCTCTTTGAATATTTTTTACATCAAATAATTTCTCAATTATTTATTAAAAAATACTAATACCTTTAAATAATATCACGTCATACGTCACGTATAATTATATATTTAGGAGTGGAAATATTCAACTATAGACATATAGCTAACGTTATTTCCTACCAAGCCCATAGAGCAACTGCCTAAAGCGGTCTAAGCCAATAACTATAAAAGATCGAATACATATAAAATATATATTATGAAAAACAGGGAAAAGTATATTAGGTGAAATAGGAAAAACAGCGATAGAACGAAACATCTTGAGAAACAAGTTATTAAACCTTTATTCTATTATTTTTTTCTTTTCAATTTAACTTTGATTTGCTTATAGGCTTTTAGATATCCAAGCAGTTCTATGCCGTATTCATGAAAAATAGATCATTAAAAAAAATGCTGGGAAGAATCGACGAAAAGTAACTTCATTGCTTATCATAATTTGCTATTTTAAGATGACGTTTAAGTCGTGTAAACAGGCATTGATTTTTGTATTGTGTTATATCTGACAGATGTCCCTGAGGATGGCAAAACCTAAAAGCTTTTTGCTACGATCATTTAAATAAACATTTTCACAACAAACGCGAAATTTCTTCTTATTAAGATTTTATATCTATGTATATACAGACATTTTCATTTTCTAAAATAACAAACCGACTTACCCCTTAACAGTCCACAAAATTAAATCCCAAAGAGTCGATCGAATATAAATTAGAGCACTCACCGCGCGTTTTAACCCGCGCACCCTTCAATGGCAAGTGGTACCGCAGAGACAAAAGGAAAAAGAAACGGAGCGCTACTTACTACTACCACCGTTTAGACGTGATATCACACGTAACACTTTCTCGCTCACTTGGGGGGCCCTTCCACGACCAAGAGCGACCTCGACGGGCCCACCGTACGGCCGGAAGACCACGCCTGTGACGGTGGCTATATGCGACGCGTCGATACGACCTTCCAAAAAATGTTAATTTCGGTGCTTGATAGTTGGGTAATAGTTGCAGCTTTATTGTGCGATGTTCTTGCGAAAAAACGCCGAAAGTCTTCTTAAGTACAAAAGTTTTGTTTTTATTTCAGCAATTGTCGCTAATCCGACCCTCCAAAATGTTAATTTTGTTGCTCGATAGTTCAGTAATAGATGTTGCTTTAATGACTGATATTCTTGCGGAAACACGCTTCTTAAGTCTTCTTAAGTAAAAACGAAAATATTTCTTAAAAATTTAACAGTTAACCTTAATCAAGCAGCAACAGTTATACAGAGCCTCTGTATAATATGTTGGATATCCCAGAAAAAAGGAAACGCATACGAAAATAGTATTAATTTATATAAAGTGTCCAGAAATGTCAATGATAAATTACAGGAGGTAATTTAGTATTAACACCGAGGGTATTTTGTTTTTTTTTGTCATTAAACTATGATTGCTAAACACTGACGGATTTTTAATAACGCTAACGACGCTTATGTAGCGGGTCCCCAAAACCTTGCGGCTATGCAGTTGGGAGGCTTCCGATAACATCCATTTCAATAAGTAGTTTGGCAATGACATTCAAAATAGAATATTTGCGATATGAGTCTATTAAAAAGGGTTGCATGCAAACTACATAGGCCCTGATACTAACAGATTTCCGGAGCCCTTATAAGATTTGTTCAAAACAGTTTTTGAGCTTTTGGGAAGAAAATGTATTTAGCTATAAGTTTTAGAAATGTATATATTTTTATGTACATTTTTCGGAACCATTGGAAACTCAACATAAAATATAATTATTCTTATATTCGTCATTAATTTTCTCTCTAGCTGTCTCAAAAATTGAAATTTTATAATAGCTTTGTTTCGTATACTTCTATTTCTGTATTTATTTCAACACCAAAAAAATCTGATTTTTATTTATTTAACCAATTTTCAGTTTCAACTTGGTAAAATATTTATATCACAATAATTTTTAAAAAATGTTTAAAATGCTACGAAATAGCAAAAATGAGCAAATTTTAGAATAACGGTAAAACCTTTGCTTGGTGCTGTGTTGTTTTCAGCTTCTTCTAATCGATGGTAGGTTTTAAAATAACATTCCGATCTTCTGTATTCCTTAAAAGAAATATTTCTGGAATGATATGAAGAAGTAGGGTCCTGATAAAGCAATAAAATATTATGAAACGTTGACCTGCTAAAAAGTTGACTTGTTGTTCGGATCCTCACCCCAAACCAAATTACTTCAGATTAATAAAACATTTAAGCCTCTATATTAAGGAAAACACAAAGATATTACATACAAAAAAGTACAAAAAATAGTCAAAAATAAATTTAGAATTAATGTTTAAAACTGTTTATTGGATTCCTTAATACAAAACAAGGTTAAATTTTAATATATGTTCGTGATCACGAAAATAAACAAATAGGTTATTACTACAAATGCAAACAATTTCATAGATATTTAAAAATTACTAAAAATTAATAAAACGGCAAAAGAATATTTACAAAAATCATATAGTTGACATATATTCGAATTGGTCAGCCATTCTAAAAATATTACAGGCATTAAAAAACGTATAACAAAACAGAAAAAGTAATTTAAGGCCTTGCCTTTTTTATCTATTGAAAATGACACATTATTTTGAAAGTTGTTTAAGAAAAATTTTCGGATGCAGAGTAAGAAAGTTAATCAATTTGTTGGTGAAGTTTTATTCCTAGCGTACTTTTTTACTTAAAATAGAATTATTTTTTTAGAAAATGAAGTTCCACGTTTTTGCATCTTTAAGTTAGCCATAACTGCACATTATTTTTAAACAGTTTTTACTTTATAACATTGTTCTCATCGTTCCGTTTTTTACATAAGGTACAGTCAACAGTGTAACTACAAATTTTGGGTCCCCGCACAGCTTTCAACAATAGCCCCCCTGTATGTCCATACAGAAAATAATTGACGACAAAAAGAAAGGTCATTCATAGTTTTGTATAATCCTTTAATAAACAAATTCAATAAAAACTGTGTCGTAAATTTGTTTTCCTGTCATCAGTGGGCCCTCCCTCCTACGCTAGTTTCGTCAAAGCCTAAGGGCCTCCCTGGCAGGAGGGCCAGAACGCTTTGCGCTCTCCCACTCATCGATAGTTACGCCACTGAGTACGGTTTGGTTTATATTTTAACAAATACCATGAGGTCAGTCTTCCGGTTCGTCTCGTCGAATGCAGACCTCTGTATTGATAACATAAGTGGTGCCACGTGTTTGGTTTTGCTGCTTTATTTCGGGGGGAAACGGGAGACTCAGCCGCTCAGTGTGGAAACTAACGACCCCGCTAGAAAGGGAGCAGACGCTGTGAACGTGTGAGGCCTAGTTGTTCCTGCATTCTATCCCGTTCGTCTGCCGCAGTTCTACATAAAATATTAGCGTAATGGCCGCTACGTGGCGGGAGTGGGAGGGGTAAGGGGATAGCTTGAAAGAAAGGGTCATCTCGTGATATCAGTAGTACTCTCAAGGGGCATCTAGTGGAAGCCAAGATGCATTTCAAAATTTAAAGAGGAAATATTAAAAAGCTTTGGGGTATTCGGGAGCTTAGAGCTCGCCATCCGGATATCCTACCGATAACGTCTCCAAACTGGAATAAGGTGCCGGGTCGACTTCGAGGGTCGCCGATTTAACGACTCTGAGCCCCGGACGGAGAGCAATTTGGCAAATGGACTAGTATCCGCGCCAACAATCTAGCAATTCAATTCAATACCATGAGGTATAGAGACGCTTCCTTTAATACGTCTTTTTAACTTTTTGTAACATAGAAAGAACACAACAGAGACTACCAATAACGACTAATGTAACTTTACACTACAATATTAACTAGTAAAATAAAGCATCAGATTAATTAACTTGGCCAACCAAACCTTAACTAGAACCTGTGACGGAACTTAATTCACAAGATAAACCTGTCAGAGCCATAACTATCTGGCAGCAGCTGCAGGGGCTCCAGGGTATTGGAGGCCACAATATTTTAATAAAAGAGAGAAAAATCAAAAGAATTTAAAAAATTATGATAGCTAAGATATGCTGCGTGAAAAACTTATCATGGTAAACAGTTATTGGGCTTAATATTTTCGGCTTTATCGATAAGATACTGATAAATTGTTACTGCAAAACAAACCTTCTTTACTAATACATCTATTACTTGATAAGTTAAGAAATGCGCTCACAGTTGTACTTTACCCAATAAAATCATTATCTATTTTCTATGTAATTTAATTTTATTTTTTTCTTTTTCACTAAAACGGTGTGTTCTGTAGTAAAAAGGAGCCCCTGTTGCTGCAGCACTATAGCCTACGCCCCTGACAAATTTACCTTTTGCAGTAAGCTACATCAAATGTTCTGATTAAGGTTACCTTATTAGTTACTAAAGTTGTTCATATTAGTGTCTTAAACAAAAAATACAACCAAAGTGCCCAGAGCAATTAACTGAAGATATTTTCTTAATTGACCGCAAGGAAACGCAATTGCTAGGGTAAACCATAAATTCCAAATATTCTACTAAAACTCCCTATCCCTATCCCTACTATATATACCTCATTAGAAAGCACAGTTAATTCCCTATCACTTTTGTTGTAAACTTATTGTCATCTTATTGTCACCCTTAATAGGAAGGAATTGAATGATATTAGGCTTATTAGGCTTATTTAAAAGGGAATTTCAAGCTATTGTAGAATTCCGATCCAGTAACACTCTAGTTCTTTATGAATTAATTAGATGTCGCTGTATGTATTGATTACATTTTTTCCAAAATTCTCAAATATTTTAAATTGAAGGTTATATTTCTCTTACGCTAGTTATAAAGAGTAACAAAAATTTTGGCGAAAACCACTTATCGATATTTTTAATAATAATTTATAAGCTATATAAGTAAGTTATTAATAGGTATTTTTCGGACGAAATGGTTGATAACGAGGATATCGGAGTGAGATTAAATTCTCTAGAGGCTGACTCTCCATTAAGGGAGGCTGAACACAAAAAAAACACCTCACAAAAAAAGTCAAGATTTTTGAATTACATTAACTTCGGTATAGATGCCAGTACTGCTTGTGGGTAATTGTGTCTCGTAACTTGCCTACTTTCTTACTCAATCACACATCCCCCTTTGCCCCCTCTTTGTGAGACCCTTGATAATCTCGATTCTTCTACTGCACATAAATCACATTATATCTGTGGTGTAACAGATCGGTGTGGGCTTTGGAGAGAAACCTCATTAGTCCAGCAAACGAACCACCTAGACCTTTCAAATGCAGGTCTTATTTTCCGTCGGAACAAAAATAAATTAAATATGAAAAATGCTGACTTTCCGATAATCTTAACGTTTTCGGTTTTCGCCAAAATGTCGGTCTCTAACTAGCGTAAGAGAGGTAAACATTAAAAAAAAACTAGAAAAAGTCGTAATCGTTACAAAAGACGTTATCTAACCAATTTGAGAAAAACAAGGGATTCTTACTCGATCCGAATTATAAAACAGCTCGAAATTTCATTTTAAATAAGCATAAGCTCATTCAATAAGGGGTTCAGAAGATATAGCGATTTAAGTCTTACGTAAGTCAACAACCTTTAATGAGGGTGGGGTGACCCTCATTAAGGGTGATATGATAATAAGTTATGAATCAAAGTAATAGGAAATTAACTCAGCTTTCCAATGAGGTAATAAAAGTTATAGCTAATTCTGCGAACTTTTGTAAAACTTTTGAAATTTAGTGTTCACCCTAGCAACTTCCGGTAAATT
The DNA here is from genome assembly GCA_030620095.1 of Kuschelorhynchus macadamiae. Taxonomy (NCBI): domain Eukaryota; kingdom Metazoa; phylum Arthropoda; class Insecta; order Coleoptera; family Curculionidae; genus Kuschelorhynchus; species Kuschelorhynchus macadamiae. The sequence continues at coordinate 228,317 of JAUTXW010000791.1, forward strand.
TAAAGAATTAAAGATATTTTCTTATAATTTTTTTTCAAGGCGCTCACATGAAGATATTCCGAGATTAAGTGAACACAATAGCAGCTGTTCGGTAGGTGACTTATGTATTATATTTTTAAATCGTTTTTTTTCTCTATAAAATAATGAAACTTTTACCAAGAGAATATTTTTAAACAAAAATGCCTAAGCAATCAAAATTCACTCAAAAAATGGCACAATAAAATCTGGTTTCAAAGAGCTACAACTAGTGTTTATATATATATATATATATATATATATATATATATATATATATATATATATATATATATATATATATATATATATATATATATATATATATATATATATATATATATATATATATATATATATATATATAGATAGATATATGGCTATATGGGGCAAAAAAAAATTTCCACATTTTAAAATTTTATATAACTTTTTTATTTGTTATAGGTTATAGAAAAACATATACAAAATTAATAAGGTTCAATTGCCTTTTTCTATAGATGACCGGAAAATGTTCATACTACGAGCTCCTATATATATATATTTATATATAAATATATATATATATATATATATATATATATATATATATATATATATATATATATATATATATATATATACATGTCCACATTTTTAAATATTTACTCTGCTTTATATTTATTATTGTTATCTATTAAAAAATTTGATATATATTCACAGATTTACAGATTATGGATTGACTTATTCAAAAAGGATGATATTAAATTTTTGTATTGTATAGGGCGATGTAAAAGATTAATTTTTTTAAAAACGCTCGAAAAAATATTTTTTATATTTTGATGATAAGCATAAGTAACATCTTAAGGCCTTATATCATAGCAACAAAACTGTTACTTTACTTTTTTAAATATTTCAATTAATATTTATACTACTGCACATTTAAAGAAATCGTACGTCTATTTTACTCTATCTATGTCCCAAAATTGTGGTAATGTTATGTTTTTTATTGCAAGATGGCCTTGGAAACAATTAAAACTTATTAGCAACTTTAAATTAGAAGTAGTAGTAATAGTAGTTGGGGGGAGGTCTAGAGACTTGACTGGTAGGCCTATAAGACACTTTCAGTCTACCCCAGACCCTTCCTCAACCACAACCCGCCACAAAATTTCCATCCTTAAATCTACCTGCCCTTCCTATATAGGTCTCGATCTTTCCAGGATAGATCCCTGACTGCATCCATATGCAAGACCGTGGTGGCATATAACCTGGTGTAATCTTGCTCGTGCTTCACACCCGCACAAGAAGTGTAGTGGAGTTCCCTTCTCCTCCTGACACTCCGTGCCAGTAGAGTCCTCCTCAATACCTAAAATAGTGCCTCCTTAATCGATAGTGCCATGTTACTACTCCTACGATGGAGTTCAGGGTATTCCAGTACCGCGTTAATAGCCACTCTGTTTGAAGTCTTTAGCTTACCTACCACCTTCAAATTGGTCTCACTCACGTCGCAGTTCTTGGTGCGCCCATTCATCGAGTGCAATCCTTAACTGCTGCCTAATAATACCTAAAGCCGGTTCTGGTCCAACATATAAGCTGGCGGCTCCGAGTCTAGCAAGCTCATCTGCCTTCTCGTTACCCCATAATCCCACAATGTCCACGCACCCAAACGAACCTCACCCTCTGAACTGCTCCAGCCTGTCATCATATTCCTGAACTAATGCTAATCCCAACATGGGTGAGTCCTTGAGTATCTGAGCGAATGACACTATCCTCCTCTACTCCTTCTATGACTTCCTTCATCGTTGTTGTCATTAAAATAGCGTACATCTCAACCTAAAACACCGTGGAAAACTTTCCCAAAGGGAAACTGAACCCGGTTTATTCGGCGTTTATATATGCACCTGCCCCCGAGGATTGCAACGATGTCAAATGTGAACCATCAGTATAACAAACAAGTACATCCTTCGAAACGTTCACCCTTTTTCTCACCCAATCCTCTCTTTTTCGGGATATAGCCCGTAGTATGAACATTTTCCGGTCACCTATAGAAAAAGGCAATTGAACCTCATTAATTTTGTATATGTTTTTCTATAACCTGTAACAAATTAACAAGTTATATAAAATATTAAAATGTGTACATTTTTTTTGCCCCATATATATATATATATATATATATATATATATATATATATATATATATGACTTGTCTAATAATTTTAGTTTAATGCAGTTGAAAAAAGGTTGCACGCCGGCCGAAACGTCCTATATATATATATATATATATATATATATATATATATATATATATATATATATATATATATATATATATATATATATATATATATATATATATATATATATATATATATATATATATATATATATATATATATATATATATATATATATATATATATATATATATATATATATATATATATATATATATATATATATATATATATATATATATATATATATAGACAATATAGAATTATGTAATCCATTCGTATATATATATATATATATATATATATATATATATCGTTCCCCCCAATATTCTTATTCTCTTGGCATAAAAGTTTTCTTAAACGATATAATAATACTAACATACAGGGTGCTCACTTAAAGGGGGTTCACTATACCTATCTCGGAAGTCCTTCATGTTAGCCTCTGACTAGACTGAAAATATTTTTAAGTTTCTAAATTGATCTCAAGGCGGCATAGTTGCTAGGGTGAACAATAAATTTAAAACATTCTACAGAAGCTTTTAGAACGAGGTATAATTTTTATAATCTCATTGGAAAGCTAAGTTAATTCTCTATCACTTTGGTTCTAAACTTATTGTCTCACCACCCTATAAGGGTGGTGGAACTGTTGACTTACGAAAGATTTAAATTACTATATCTTCTAAACCCTTATCTGAACTGAATGATCTTAGCCTTATTATAGCGATTTAAATATTTCGTTCGTTTACAGCTCCCCTCACCCGTAATAGGGTGATATAACAATAAGTTTAGAACTAAAGCCATAGCAAAATAACTCTGCTTTCCGATGAGATAATAAAAGTTATATCTAGTTATAGTAGAATGTTTGCAATTTATTGTTCACCCTGGTAACTGCGCCACCTTTGCTATAATATTTTTTTTTCAAGAGGCAACATGAAGGATTTCCCAATTATTGATAGTGAACCTCCTTAAGTGAACACCCTGTATATTGAAATTTCATTAGGACCAGGTGTGCAGCAAAGGGTGTTCTGAAATGACCATTATAAACTTCAGAGATTCTGCATTAAAATTATTTAAACAGTTTATATTAACTTTTAAATAAAGGTCTGGAAACTCCTCCGTGAAGAGTTATAAGCGTATGGAGATGTTGGCCATAAAGCCGTTTTTATTAAATATCTAGCAATATATTTACATGATAGAAAAGAACTTATAAACACTAGTTGTAGCTCTTTGAAACCAGATTTTATTGTGCCATTTTTTGAGTGAATTTTGATTGCTTAGGCATTTTTGTTTAAAAATATTCTCTTGGTAAAAGTTTTATTATTTTATAGAGAAAAAAAAACGATTTAAAAATATAATACATAAGTCACCTACCGAACAGCTGCTATTGTGTTCACTTAATCTCGAAATATCTTCATGTTAGCGCCTTGAAAAAAAAATTATAACAAAATATCCTTAATTCTTTAAATTTACCGGAAGTTGCTAGGGTGAACACTAAATTTCAAAAGTTTTACAAAAGTTCGCAGAATTAGCTATAACTTTTATTACCTCATTGGAAAGCTGAGTTAATTTCCTATTACTTTGATTCTAAACTTATTATCATATCACCCTTAATGAGGGTCCCCCCACCCTCATTAAAGGTTGTTGACTTACGTAAGACTTAAATCGCTATATCTTCTGAACCCCTTATTGAATGAGCTTATGCTTATTTAAAATGGAATTTCGAGCTGTTTTAGAATTCGGATCGAGTAGGAATCCCTTGTTTTTCTCAAATTGGTTAGATAACGTCTTTTGTAACGATTACGACTTTTTCTAGTTTTTTTTTAATGTTTACCTCTCTTACGCTAGTTAGAGACCGAGATTTTGGCGAAAACCGAAAACGTTAAGATTATCGGAAAGTCAGTATTTTTGATATTTAATTTATTTTAGTTACAGATATAATGTGATTTATGTGCAGGAGAAGAATCGAGATTATCAAGGTTCTCACAAAGAGAGGGCAAAGGGGGATGTGTGATTGAGTAAGAAAGTAGGCAAGTTACGAGACACAATTACCCACAAGCAGTACTGGCATCTATACCGAAGTTAATGTAATTCAAAAATCATGACTTTTTTTGTGAGGTGTTTTTTTTGTGTTCAGCCTCCCTTAATGGAGGGTCAGCCTCTAGAGAATTTAATCTCACTCCGATATCCTCGTTATCAACCATTTCGTCCGAAAAATACCTATTAATAATTTACTTATATAGCTTATAAATTATTATTAAAAATATCGATAAGTGGTTTTCGCCAAAATTTTAGGATTTTATTACTCTTTATAACTAGCGTAAGAGAAATATAACCTTCAATTTAAAATATTTGAGAATTTTGGAAAAAATGTAATCAATACATACAGCGACATCTAATTAATTCATAAAGAACTAGAGTGTCACTGGATCGGAATTCTACAATAGCTTGAAATTCCCTTTTAAATAAGCGTAGTAAGCCTAATATCATTCAATTCATCCCTATTAAGGGTGACAATAAGATGACAATAAGTTTACAACAAAAGTGATAGGGAATTAACTGTGCTTTCTAATGAGGTATATATAGTAGTTCTGGGAGTTTTAGTAGAATATATATATATATATATATATATATATATATATATATATATATATATATATATATATATATATATATATATATATATATATATATATATATATATATATATATTATATATATATATATATATATATATATATATATGTATATATATATATATATATATATATATATATATAACAGTAGTGGTCGTAGTCAAAGACATGCCACTAAAGAAGGACAATAATGTAATACCCGTCTCCTGTAGATTAAACAAATATTGTCAAAGTAGACCTGACCTGTTTCGCTTTATCTTCAATCTTGAATATCCAAGTACAATTATATGATCATGTGCGCCAAATATGTTGCTGATTATTTATTAACACTAAAATTGTAATATTAGCAACAGCAACAACACTAAAATTGTAACATTAGCAACACGATTGGCCAGTTAAGAAAGAAACTAATAATAATCAATATATAATTTACTTTTTTAAACACGGCAGTAATTACACTGGTTGTTATTTCTATGTATATACTAATTTGCGGTTGAGCAGCACTGACCAACCGTAATGAGATAAAATGGCAAATTGCCTTATACCATGCACCGGCAAGATTTAAATAAGCCAATCTGTGCTGCTATGATCATTTTTGCTCTAAAGTTTATTATTATTTGCCTTTTTTAACTCACCAAAAGAAATATTTTTAAAAAACCATAAAATACCTTTAAAATTATAAATAAAAATGTTGATACCACGGAGTCTATGAATATAAATACTAAGGCAACTTATTCAAATAAGTTTTAATCTTATAAAATAAATATGATGTTGACAAAGCAGTGTAAACAAAAGAATATAAAAGTAAGTATATAGTTACTGTGAAATTTACTAACAAATTAATTAAAGGAAATAACAAATATAAACACAAGTAACACCAAGATTATTGGTAATGCAACATTAATCACAACACAAATATAAATAACAATAAAGAAATTACAATATGAATATTAATTAAATGACAAAAATTCTTCTACACTATTAAAAATGTGAACAAGCAAAAGTTTTTTTACTCGGCATGTAAAAGTTTTATAAACCCTTATTTTTTTTTAAATAAATGTGAAAACACATAAAACAGCTTCGCAGTGCGGTAAAAATGGAGCTCTTTGATAGACATCCACAATTTGTTACGATAATATTCAAATTTAAGGTTACTGTCAATGTATAATTTTAAAAATTTTGAATAGGTCCAAAAGCGAACTCTCTTGAATTAAAATCTTATTTATATTGCCTCAAGTCAGCCATAACATCAAGTATACTCTCTCTTGTATCAACTCATCGTAATACTGAATTAAAAGCTTAAATGTCTTATTATAAAGACTACATATCTTAAGCCAAGTCCATTTGCATATTTTACCTAAGGATTATCTTCCCTTAAGAAAGAGAAATTTTTTATATAAAACTTATATCTTATCACATTCATCGTTGTTAATTTAACGTATCTTATATCTTAATTCAAATGAATATATATTTAAAATCGGGAAAAATTTTTGGACTCATTTAATCATATTAATTTCTAAACCAAAATGAATCTATTCTTGATCCAAAGAATATTATAATCCCTTAAGGGGGAACTGCACGCAGTAATATGGATCATTTGCAAGCCTTCCGCCGCTGCAATATTATGTTAAAACTATAAGAGATATGTATTAGCTTCAATGTGATTTTAATAGGGAAATATATATAGTTGGGCGCTAAAGGCGAATTTTTATAAAAAAAATCAAATCTAGAGTCATAAAATAAAAGTAGATTTGTCCATTTTCGACCATTTTTTGACCACTTTTTGACGCTTATGCCTCCGCATATAATTTTTTTTTCCACAAAATGGCTCTTTACCGCCTTACATTGATCCTTTGTCTACGTAACTGTCTTTGTATTTCTGTAGCGCGTGAACCCTTTTGAACCTATTTTTAACGGAAATGTAATTTAAATTAGCTATACATAACACATTTTTTTGAGGTTGGACGTGCAGGAAGTTTTTTTTAATGCGTAGGTACCTTTTCATCTTACTTTCAACTCGACTAGACCTTGTCGCTGTTTTTTCACATTTTGCGTGCAGTTCTCCCCTAAGAGAAAGATCTCTTTGACAAAAAAACTTTGTTTCTTGATTCGATGCCGTGCAATACTTACATTGATTGCTATATCAAATCCTGGAGGGAATCCAGACCGTCTTCAACTAAACGGAAAGTTTACATACACAGGTTTTGTTGAGTTATATTTTTATACAAATTAGAACTGAGGTAAATTTATTAGATACAAAATAATTTCTATAATAATCTAGACAGCATAAAGAGTTATTATATACAGCAAATTGTCTCCAATGCTAATTTATAGGAAAACATTTTGAAAAAAAATCCCTATGTAAAATTTGCTTTTTTTCCTAATGCACGATAGGCACTTTTCTTCAATTGCGTATAGAATTCATAAAAGCAATGATATATTTCAAAACTATCTGAAATATTCCAGCAAATAGCTAGATATTTCTGATAAATAAAAAAATCGCTTCTTATTTTCAGAGTGATTTGACAATCTCGCTTATTGTAGTAACTTCCATATTAACTAAATAAAATACAACTTGGAAATTATCTTTTATATATGTATTTCCTTCCATTCCATAAGTCATCTTTAAAACGTTTTCACACTACAAAAATTATACCTGTTTTAATAAATTCATGTCATATAGCATGAAGACCCTTTGATCCGAATAATAGAAGCTACAAAGAAAGAAAATTTCGTTTAGACAAGAAATCTAAATGAAACTAAATCTACGTAACAAGTTATCGTTTCAACGAAGTTGAAAAGAATATATGGTATTTTATTGTAAAATTAATAAAATGTACCATCATCATCAATTTTAAACTTAAAGAAATAACATGCCTCCAGCAAGATCGAACGCAACAATTGACAATTTTTTAGGTCAGGTATCAAAAAAGACCAAAAAGAGGGCTTAACTCATAAGAGGTATAATAGAAAATGCCTACATCTCAAACGGCGCCAACCCTTCCCTCTTTATTCATCAACCAATAACAAAAATTGCTTTAAGAAAAAATATTTAGTGGTAAATGGTCCAAATTTTATGATCAAATTTATCTAGGAAAGATGTATTGCTACGTCAGTAACAAAGTATGCGATGTTTTCCATGGCCTTTCTGATATTATTTTCCCAAATATACTGATTATTAAAAATGCATATAGATGACTGAAGAAAAGTTTTTAATAACCTACTTCAAACCTAACTAAGGCCCAAATTGTACATAAACTGATAAATGTATCAGGCGTATAATTGTTCTGGGTACCATTGTTGAAACAACTGTATCCATGACAGATATCTACTTAGTCAACTTAACTGAATATTATTAATTGGGGCCTAAAGAAAAATGCAAATTTACCGATTTGGCATTTAAAGAAACAGTACTCTAATATCTATTTATATTATGTAAATCATTATGCACGCACGCAAAGATTTTTGCTTCATTTGCTACTTGTTAATGTTGCATATTGAATGAATTAAGGAAATGTGTCTAATAAAACCAACCCAAACCAGAATCGACTTTTTTGATTAGAATAATTTTATTGTAATATACAGTAATAGTAATAATATTTTTTTAACTTTATTATACTCAATGAAATTTGCCAATTATTGTAATTGTATACACATCAAGATTTTGTCTCATCTCATCACGTGGCGACTTAAAAAATATAAATATGTGGGGTCAAAATTTAAATAAATATGCTCACTGAAGATAACAATTTGGAGATAATGCCCCACATTCGGGATTTTATACGATTGAATCGGGCGCGTTCACAACCTAATATATTTATCGGACCTGACTGGATGTTAGTCCTTTGAAAATGAATTCAAACCATTCGTTCCATAATTTACAATTCATAATTAGTCACTGTTCAGAGAGTTCAGACTCTTTTTGACTTGCTACCTTTTCTAAAAAGTGTGGTGCTTACTGTAGCAACCGTTTAGTTTCTACAGGGTCCCATGGCACCAAAAGTGGCATTTTTAAACTGTCAATAACCTAGAAACAAACCTCTATTGATATTTACAAAATTATACAAAAAAAAATTGGAAATTGTGTTTCATTTCAACTAAAAAACTTAGAGCCCAGCTCGGAAAAATGAATCTCTCGGTAGATATAAAAATATCAAAAAATTTCTTTTCTATTAAGTAACTTTTGTATTTTTTTCTAGTTTCTTTAATAGTTTCTGAGACAAGGCATTAAATTTTTTAAAAAGTGTTTAGTGGATTATTACTATCTATTTATTTTATCCTGCGTTTAAAGCTTAACTATAATATTTATTTGACGTGTAAAATTTAAAAAACAATCGTCCGCTAGTGTCGCCAAATTCACAAACGAGGTTTTCGAATACTCTAAATGTACGAGTGCATTACATTATTAGTTGAGAGGTCAAGGGGTTGTTAAAAAAAAATTAAAAATCCATGTTGATAATGAGACCTCGGAGAAGAAATATCTTATTTCAAATCTAGGTGCACCATTTTGTAGATAAAGAAAAATTGCTATATATATGTAAAATTTATTTTATTATATCTCTTCAAATATACTGCATTTGAACAGATGCGCAAAATATCTAAAAATTTCCAACTTTATCGTATAATCATTAAATTACGCAACTTTGACCTAATTTAACCGTCCTTGTATCTCTTACCGTTTCTAAGATCCCAGTGCTCGTACCTCAAATTTGTAACACCCTGTATAAATCTGTCTTTGAAGCTGTCTAATTTAGTAGGTATAATGGGTACATTTACGTATCTGATCAGATATTATAAGAAAATACTTTGAAAAGCTAATTATGTGTACTCCTCATAATACATGCACGATTTTAAGAAGAAATAATCGGTAAAAGTAGATACCAAATTGAAAATAAAAACATCAAAAAGCTCGAAAATGTATCCATTCCGGTATACAAATTCTAATAGTACAATTCAAACATTGACTAAATCAGGAACGAAAATGAGAATTTCAAAAGACGATAAATTCTTCGGAAGAACTTATTCAAATTTGTACACAAGTTTAAAGTTCAAATCGTGAAAACGACACTTTAACCCGTAAATGCACAAACACTAGTCGAAGCAATAAAAAATATCGGAGAAATATATGCTTTAGACAAACCAAAACTCAGCCGTGACATCTATCACATTTGACATGTCAAAAATCTCTGTAAATTTTGTTATCATCCTAGGCCAAGGCCACCTATCATTTCGCGTCGTATATGGATCGGTACCTACCCATTTTTAAACGAAATGTGCTTTTTTGTAGCCAAATAAATGCTCCACCCGCGGGTCTGGAAATAATTTCGATTACTATTCGCAGTAAGCCGCAAAATGAGGTTAAAGTTAGAATTTAAATTATCAACTTTAAAAAATTGCTGTAATTTAACCGTTAAAGTTATAAACTCGAAATTTGGTCACGGTCTACCAAAAAATATCTTGTTTTGTAAAAAATACACTACGGTCTTAGATATAATAGATTCCTTGTAATACAGGATAATGCTAAAAAATGTACTCATTCTTGGGAACTTTGTTGCAAACTTCAGATCGTTAGTGCACCCTCTGTATATAACCCAGGACCCTTTCTAAATAGTCCATTTTTTAAGCAATTTGTGTAAATTGTGCCGTAATTAGTTTTCTGACCAGATGCCTACTTTTTTATAAGAAAGAAAAAATGACTAAAAAAAATCGTTTTTTTTATAACTTTTTCGAAAAATTTCAGATTGTCTTAAAAATTTCTATTTTGTCGCCATTTTTGCGATACAGGTACATTTAGATTTTTGTTCTCCTAGATATCTCCTTTGAAAAACATGTCCTGGAAAATTTCGATACGACTTACCCACTTTGAGATATAAGCGCCCCAAAAATTGAACTTCAACAAAAAACAATAGAGGTCTATAAGGACGGAAGAAACATCGTTCGAGACATTTTTCTCAGGAAAAAATTAAAATAGCATGTTACATCGAAGTTGAAGTTTTTGGGTCAACTTTGGTATCAAAGGTGGTACAGAAAAATGTTTCAAGCAAACCTCGAGATCCACGTCTCCTCTAAAAATACGTATCAAATTCAATGTCACAATAAAAAGCCAAATAAATCCTATATGGCTAAACAGACACATTTAAGTAGGCCAATTATCGGAAACATGGGTCTAAAATCTCGGTTTTTATATGTCAAGTTTGGCAATTTTTGGAAATAAAAGAGGCTATTATAGGACATATGCGTTCTTTTCAGCACAATCATTAAGACGCCGTGTTTAGTCAAGAAAATTCCACAATGCTTAATTTGAAAACATTTTGAGCAAAAACATACACAATGTGCTGTCGGAAATCATAATAAATATATTAATACTTGGTTTTCTTTAAACATTTCAAAAATAAAATTTACTGTAAAGCAGCAATAGTTTTAAATATTTAAAAATATTTATTGTTTTTACAGAGCGTGTAGTTTTTAGAAGTATTTTATCAACTATTATCACAAATTTTGAGTGTCGCGATAAGTTAGGCTCGCGTATCATCAATATACCTAACTATTAAATATGCATATTCCTTATTTGGAGGCGTATTGGAAACAAAATGAATAGTTAATATTTTGTGTCCATTGTGCAAATAAAAAAAATCAGTAACAATTGAATCATATTAAAGTTCCACTTTAGAAACATATCGGAAACAAAAGTCACAGTGTGGACAGGTTAATAAAAGTAAAGGCACATTTTGGACTAACGTTTGGGTATATTTTGGGCACTATCTGAAATACATTTTGATCGCCATTTCCCAATCCCCACCTTTGCCTAATAAGTGTCTATAATTGCTCCTTAAATAGCCCAATTTATGCGAAGATGTCGTTCTGCCGGTGCCTATACATCTCAAAGTTTATATACTTGGGCTAAACGAGCAGAGAGCTTACCTACGCCATCAGAGGGTTTTTTAGCGAATGATTTTTTTCCGAAGCAGGTAATATTTTCGAAACCAAGCGGAATATATCGAAACCGGGAAGAAACTTATTTGTTTGAATCACAACATACCACAATTAAATTAGGGCAGATGCACATATGTATTTGCAAAAAATTAATTTTATTGGGGTATCGGTTCTGATTAGGGCTGGATTTAAATTGCGTTTTTAGCTGCGCCAAGTTTTCGATAATTTTTGTTACCTTTTTCAGGGTTGAAATATGAAATACTCACTGCTATGCAAATAATAGATAATAGATAACTTCTTGCGAAAAACTAACATTATGAACTTAACATCATTGATTATTTTAACATACTAGCAAGAATTCCTGTTCTCAAAGCTATTTGTATGCATTGAAAACGAAACAAATAACATTTTATGTAGTTTGGAGATTAAATAAATCTAGGATTTTAGATAGATAGGTCTATCTATACAGCGACGACTCGTGGATTTAAGAATGGATGAAGCGCAGCGTAGCTAGCAGTTCACGGGGAAAATTTTTTGGGTGCCACGCCCAAAATGGCTATTTTTTTAACCTTTTTATGATGTTAACTATCTATAGCATTGGAGTGTTTTTTAATACTTTGGGGAAATAATACGAATTTATAAGATTTCAAATATGTTTTTTGTTCTTAAAAAACAGTTATACATCTGAAAGCTAATTTCTATTCGATTCGATTTGATCGATGCAAAACTGCTTGTGCCTCCGATGATCCGAACGCACTAACTTACATTAATTCTGTAACAAGCGAACAAGCACCTGCAACCTGCAGCAGCAGTTTTATGCAGCTACCATCTCTATTTGGCTTACGGATATTCACCATTGCGTTGCCATAGCAACTGCCGTAAACAAATCTAAACGAGAAAACGTGAGTGTGGGGGGAGTTTGATGCGGAATTTGTTACTACTGATTGTGATTCCTCAACGGGTCGCTCTTATGAAAAGGTGATCAGCGCGCTACGTTTTTAAGTCATTTAGTTTGATAGAAAATAATGGTATAATTAAGTAAATAATGTGATATAAAACATACTACTTTTTTATAATAAAAATGTAGATTCTAAAATGCTTAATATTTTAAAAATATTTTTATTTTTAAGTAAATTGATTGGGAAATGTAGATGAAGCGACACATCACTCGCGTCCCCTGGCGAGCCGCCATTGTATCTATAGTCAGTTTCACCAACACAATAATTTCCATTGGCATAAAACCTATTTTTCAATTAATTGTATACCTATAAAATTACACATTTCTCAAGAACTATTCAATGTTAATTGCTCTAGCATTATAAATAATTAATAAAAGCACAACAACAGAAAATCCATTTTGGACCTCACAATTATTCGATATGTTAATATTCGATTTTCAAGCCGGATACGGGGTCCAAACTGTATCCTTAGTCTAGTTGCTGTGTAAATAAATCTTGTTTGAAGCCCAAAAAATTCTGCAAAAAAAGATCATCCCTGCAAGTCAGATATTCAAAATGTATGTCAGACCTCACGCAGCAGCCATCAGTTTACATAAAAACTCCATTGCCTGTAACTTCCCCCTTTCATTATTATAGCACCTGCTGAACTCAGGGCAATCGAATCTAAGAGCGATCTATCAGGGTCATAATTAACTCTGTATCAGTATATCAGACGCGCAGCGATGAAAAAACATTTTGGTCTTGTGGTCCAGAAACCACTATTTTATATAATAAAATAACCTTCTAAAAACCCCTGAAGTGATACATAATTCTTAAAAACTTCATTGGCATTCTACAAACTAAACCCATAATATACTCGATTGTTTATTATTATAAATATTTACCATTACATAAAATGGTAACGTTACAAAAAATCGATTTACAATAATAAAACAACCGGATTTTTACGTTTGTCTGTACTACAGCAAATTAGTTGTATAAAAAAGTAGCGTAGACATATTCGAGATAATATAACGACAAACTGTAGTGAATATAAAGAAATAAAATTAATTATGAATTCCACACGTGATTTTCATTCTGTATGAAAATATGATGAAAAGTATATTGCGGAAAAGCTGTAATCTATAAAAAGGATTAGTAGTTCATCAGAAATAAAAAAATATTAGTCAGAATAATATAGCGCAGGCTCGCAAAAAATAAGAATAGGTAGTAGCCAGTAACATACTAATATACTTTTCAATGTTAATAGTTTGTTATACATTTTTGTTGGTATTAAACACTGATAATATGAAAATACACAAAAAAGTATCCAGCAACAGTTTAAATCAATTAAAATTTACGCGGGACTAATCGTAACATACAACATTGTAAATTATAAAAAAAATATAATTTCACAAGAGCTTTCTTTAATTGCGAGACTGCTAACCCTGAAAAGACTATTACCTAATTTTCACCAAAATGTAATTTACTAATATGAGGCATTGTTAGCTGCTAAATAGCCTATATTGTTCTTATACTTTCGGAAGTTTGTGTAATAAAACAGTGAATAATCTGTTATAATCAAATATAACTTATTAGATATTTGGTTATAATACAAACTTTCGCAAACATTAAAATTTTGAATAGTTTTAAAAACTTATTAAACTTTGTCGTTTTTTATATATCTACACAATTTCCTGGAGGTTCAAGGTAGTAAGATAAATTATGAACATTTTGTATTTTCGTTATTCTCTTGTTCTGCCTAAAGAGAATTGTATAAAGTTAGTTCAGGAGCTTCCAAGAATTAAATGGACTTTGTTGAAAATTATTCATTTATTTATAAATAGCGAGAAAAACATTTTTAAAAACTCCCTTCTTCGTTTTAGTTTTAGAATGTTTCGTTTTTTATCGTGAAAAAAATCACAGTTACAGGTTTTTACGGATCTTTACGTTTCAGAGACTAGAGGTTCCGAGAAACGTGTTTTCCCATTTCTGCCCGTCTGTCATCTGTCTGTTCACAGCATAGTTAAAACTCTTTAAACTTAACTCAAAGGTCATATGTTATAAGGAAGACCAAAAAAACAACTCGATAAATTGCTTAAAAAATGCTTATATAGCGTTCAGCCAGATCTAATATAAGGAAGAGCTGATAAAATTTTGATGCAAATCTATCGAGGTGGAACAAAATGGCGGACTTATAAATTGTTGAAAAAAAGTAGTATAAATTTAAAATTACTTACCCAATTGATTAATTTTATATTAAAGAGCAGAACGTACTATAATTCAAACAGATCAAAACAAGTTTCTTGTTTTAAGAAACAAATAAGCTATGTCAGCTGATCCTTGCTTTCAACTTGTGCAGACAAAAGGCAGTATTATAGTATTAATAAATAAAGAAATGGACCTCTAAATCACCCAAAGGTACAACCAGTCGATATATTTTTGCGTGCCCCCAGTAAATAGATCTTAATAGGGCCGGGATAAGGGCGGTTAGTAAAAATGTTAAGACTGTGAGCTTGGATAACTGGAATTGTCCTTCTTTACCAGGTAAGTCAACTAATCTATTCATTATCCTTCGATAATATTCTTAACATTTTTAAAAATTACGATCTATGAATAAAAAGAAATAACTATCTAAGTATCCAATTGAAATTGCAATAATGAAGGCTATATATATTTTTTTTTAATAGAAAATGAAGTAAAAAATATATAATCTTAAATTATAAACACATTTTATTATGTTATTATGGTCACCACTCGTACCGCCGCGAATGTTACCGTATCCCTTAAAAATCCGTGTTCACGCTGGTAATTAATGGTATCTTCTGAAGCCATCTGCTCATTATCTTTGTAGACGCTGCCTTATGTGACTTTTTATAGTAATAAGATTTTTTGCTAGCTTCAAAGACTTTGTTGTATTCAAATAATTGCAAATTATCGATGACACACAAATCTGTGGATTTTCATTAAAAAACGGAAAACGCAAACCATTTAAAAATACGTTTTTGGTTATCAGAAAAATCAATAACTAACGGCAATGCTGCCCTATGTGTGTATACACTCCGAGATGGCAGGAAGTTGCTGAATAGCAGAATCTTATAAACTGATCTCCTTTTGCCTAAAGTCAACTTTGGGTATTTTAATTTAAATAGGAGAGGGTATTTCATCACCTAGACCCAGGTCAAAATTGATTTATTTGAAGTTAATTTTTCCTGCACTTTTGCAACTGACCCTTAACGACGCTTGTTGTAGTCTGTATCTCCTTTTCTGTGATCACCAATCTGTTTCTTCTGCCTTTATATATGCTTTCAATTTTGAGTTGTATGTTTTGAGTTGTTGTATATTGGTGTATTAGTTCAAATACCCTTGTTCGAATGTATTTTTGGTCTTACTATAGCTCCTACTGCCTGACATTGTTTTACTTTGTCTAAGAAATTTTCAACATTAAAAAATTTGTCTATTGGTTGATTTTCCAAGTTTTTTAAATTGTGGATTTAAAAATAGTTATGTGATGGAAAGTATGTGTAAAATTGTTTAACAATCTAGTAATTTTACCAAGAACCATGAGGCGGACAGCAACCTGAGTTTAAAATATTTGAAGAGATGTATCTTCCCTTAGTTTATTATGTTTTATAGAGCTAGCTTATTTCTCATTTAACAATGAGATAATTAACGCATCACAATTAATGCTAGAGGATACTTTTCAATAAACATTTATTGTTCCCCCACTTTATGTTTCTTTTCTAGTATTATAATCCCAGCGCGTTACTATTCCTTCTACCAACGCAATGCCTTGTTCATTGTCTTTTGAAGGTGTATGACAAACAAATATTTTTTTCGGTTTTAGAATCCAGATTTATTGAGGATGGTATTGTAATAGGATCGGCTCCAGTGTTAACTGTATCCTTTCCTCATCTAAAAAGCTACTCGGTACCGTCTGTTATGCTAGCCTAATAAATTCAAATTAATAAGTAAAAATTAGTCACTGTGTTATGTTTGTTAGTTGTATTTGTATATCTGGTACAATTTCTGATTTATCTGCTATTAATAGATAATAACAGACAATAAATGTAATTGTTTCATAAAGATTTGTGGGACTACTTCTCGAGTACCCTCTGTTGTGCTACCCTGATAAATTTAAATTAATAAGAAAAATAATAACAAACAAGAATCATTAAGATTCGTGGGCCAATTAATTGAGATGTGTATGGCATTGCAATATACTTTTTTTGCCGTATTATCTTGTCTTACGTTTTCGTTATGATTGTTGTAATATATATATATACGTCCTTTGTTTGATAATTTTTTTTATCAGTTTCTTTCTGGGAAATGATTTGCATTCAAGGTCTCTTTAACTTTATTAAGGGCTTCAGAACGGTATTCTGGTGACGTTAAAGATATGGCACGGTCAACTAGACCAATCACAACACTTCTTTTTTGTTTGTATGGATGGTGGGAATTGAAATTAATCCCAATAACAAACATAACAAAGGGCATTCTTTGGATTGGCACACGAATCTTAATGATTCATGCCTGTTATTATTTTCCTATTTTAATTTTTAAAATTAAATTTACCAGGCGAGCATAACAGACGATACCCCAGTGTGATTCTCATTATTTTAGACTGGGATCCGATATTGGAAAGAGTGGTAAACATTTCTTCATAGATGCCTATGGCAGATAAACTTAAATTAGTTGTTAATGAATCAGAAATTGTATGCAACTTGAACTAACAAACACTGAACTAACAAACATGTGTATACATACAAATACAACTAACAAACATAACAAAGGGCATTCCTTTGGTTGGCGTACGAATATTAATGATTCTTGCCTCTTATTATTTTCCTTATTAATTTAAATTTACCATGCTATCATAACAGATGGTTCTCGAGGAGTAGCCCCTCGAATATTCTTGATTCAGTTATAATGAATTTTTGCTATTATTTCTACCAAGTGTTTTTTTACTATTTTAAATGAGGAAACTGTACATGAAAGTGCATATGGCAGATAATTTTAACTTAATTGCTAATGAATCAGAAATTGTATCGAAAATACAAATTCAACTAATAAACTTAACAAAGAGGATTCTTTTAATTGGCCCACGAATCTTAATGATTCTTGTTTGTTATTATTTTTCTTATTAATTTAAATTTATCAGGGTAGCACAACAGAGGGTACTCGAGAAGTAGTCCCACAAATCTTTATGAAACAATTACATTTATTGTCTGTTATTATCTATTAATAGCAGATAAATCAGAAATTGTACCAGATATACAAATACAACTAACAAACATAACACAGTGACTAATTTTTACTTATTAATTTGAATTTATTAGGCTAGCATAACAGACGGTACCGAGTAGCTTTTTAGATGAGGAAAGGATACAGTTAACACTGGAGCCGGTCCTATTACAATACCATCCCCAATAAATCTGGATTCTAAAACCGAAAAAAATATTTGTTTGTCATGCACCTTCAAAAGACAATGAACAAGGCATTGCGTTGGTAGAAGGAATAGTAACGCGCTGGGATTATAATACTAGAAAAGAAACATAAAGTGGGGGAACAATAAATGTTTATTGAAAAGTATCCTCTAGCATTAATTGTGATGCGTTAATTATCTCATTGTTAAATGAGAAATAAGCTAGCTCTATAAAACATAATAAACTAAGGGAAGATACATCTCTTCAAATATTTTAAACTCAGGTTGCTGTCCGCCTCATGGTTTTTGGTAAAATTACTAGATTGTTAAACAATTTTACACATACTTTCCAACACATAACTATTTTTAAATCCACAATTTAAAAAACTTGGAAAATCAACCAATAGACAAATTTTTTAATGTTGAAAATTTATAGACAAAGTAAAACAATGTCATATATATATATAAGATATAAAATATATATATACAATATTTATATATATACACCATATATACAATATATCAATACATACAATATATATATAAAGCATATATAAAGGCAGAAGAAACAGATTATGATCACAGAAAAGGAGATACAGACTACAACAAGCGTCGTTAAGGGTCAGTTGCAAAAGTGCAGGAAAAATTAACCTCAAATAAATCAATTTTGACCTGGGTCTAGGTGATGAAATACCCTCTCCTATTTAAATTAAAATACCCAAAGTTGACTTTAGGCCAAAGGAGATCAGTTTATAAGATTCTGCTATTCAGCAACTTCCTGCCATCTCGGAGTGTGAACACACATAGGGCAGCATTGCCGTTAGTTATCGATTTTTCTGATAACCAAAAACGTATTTTTAAATGGTTTGCGTTTTCCGTTTTTTAATGAAAATCCACAGATTTGTGTGTCATCGATAATTTGCAATTATTTGAATACAACAAAGTCTTTGAAGCTAGCAAAAAATCTTATTACTATAAAAAGTCACATAAGGCAGCGTCTACAAAGATAATAGCAGATGGCTTCAGAAGATACCATTAATTACCAGCGTGAACACGGATTTTTAAGGGATACGGTAACATTCGCGGCGGTACGAGTGGTGACCATAATAACATAATAAAATGTGTTTATAATTTAAGATTATATATTTTTTACTTCATTTTCTATTAAAAAAAAATATATATAGCCTTCATTATTGCAATTTCAATTGGATACTTAGATAGTTATTTCTTTTTATTCATAGATCGTAATTTTTAAAAATGTTAAGAATATTATCGAAGGATAATGAATAGATTAGTTGACTTACCTGGTAAAGAAGGACAATTCCAGTTATCCAAGCTCACAGTCTTAACATTTTTACTAACCGCCCTTATCCCGGCCCTATTAAGATCTATTTACTGGGGGCACGCAAAAATATATCGACTGGTTGTACCTTTGGGTGATTTAGAGGTCCATTTCTTTATTTATTAATACTATAATACTGCCTTTTGTCTGCACAAGTTGAAAGCAAGGATCAGCTGACATAGCTTATTTGTTTCTTAAAACAAGAAACTTGTTTTGATCTGTTTGAATTATAGTACGTTCTGCTCTTTAATATAAAATTAATCAATTGGGTAAGTAATTTTAAATTTATACTACTTTTTTTCAACAATTTATAAGTCCGCCATTTTGTTCCACCTCGATAGATTTGCATCAAAATTTTATCAGCTCTTCCTTATATTAGATCTGGCTGAACGCTATATAAGCATTTTTTAAGAAATTTATCGAGTTGTTTTTTTGGTCTTCCTTATAACATATGACCCTTGAGTTAAGTTTAAAGAGTTTTAACTATGCTGTGAACAGACAGATGACAGACGGGCAGAAATGGGAAAACACGTTTCTCGGAACCTCTAGTCTCTGAAACGTAAAGAACCGTAAAAACCTGTAACTGTGATTTTTTTCACGATAAAAAACGAAACATTCTAAAACTAAAACGAAGAAGGGAGTTTTTAAAAATGTTTTTCTCGATTATTTATAAATAAATGAATAATTTTCAACAAAGTCCATTTAATTCTTGCAAGCTCCTGAACTAACTTTATACAATTCTCTTTAGGCATACAAGAGAATATACAAAATATAATTTATATATATATATTGTGTAGATATATAAAAAATGACAAAGTTTAATAAGTTTTTAAAATATATATATATATATATATATATATATATATATATATATATATATATATATATATATATATATATATATATATATATATATATATATATATATATATATATATAGAAAATCAATATAATTAAATCATAAAGATTCGGTGACTACTCCTGAGCCAATCCAAAGAATGTCCTTTGTTATGTTTGTCAGTTTTATTTGCATATAGAATAGTACAATTTCTGATTCTTTGACAACTAAGTTAAAATTATCTGCTATATACTGAAGTGTTTATTTAGCTCTCTCTCCTATGTGGTATCCCCATATAAAATAATGAGAAACAGTTTGTAGAAACATTTTAAATTAATAAGGAAAATAATAATAGGCAAGAATCATTAAGATGCGCTCTGCTATGTTTATTAGTTGAATATTCCTCCCTAAATATATAGGGACGATATTCTACTGTTTTAGCTACTATTGAACTCTATTATGGTAAGCCATTTTCCCTCTTAAAATTTTTAATATATAGCCAATCGTACTCGTCAGTTATTCAAACAACTACCAGTTGGCTAATTAAAGGTGTAAGCTCCTTAATCTCTCAATATTCTTTCTGATGTAATTTATTATATTTCATGTTATGTTTAAACAATGCATCTGAAGAAACTAAGAGCAAAATTTCCTTTAAGTGAACAATATAGGCAAAACCTTTTAATTTTAAATGGCAGATAATAGGTTTTATTAGTTTGGTAAATTTATATTGATCGCTATTAAAACCAAAAGGGAGGGCATTAATTCGTATGAAATCTTCCCGTCTTAATCATTTCGACCCTGAATTAAAAGTTTTTCTCTCGCTTCCCACATCATTGCCACAATTCCCTACATATTGGTTTAAATGCGGATAGCGTATACTGCCCATTCTATTGATAGGCGGTTATATTATCGATTCTTAATAAAATCCTACAAATTTTGGAATTCTTTACCCAACATTTTAAACTATTAAATGCCTCCACTAATTCAAAATATTAAATACGACAAAATTGTAAATAGGTTAACCACCAGCGTTCAATTCTTCTATTCTACTGCTGCCACTTAGGTTGTGGGCTCGCAAAATAATGTGAATTTTACCCATATTGTTCTTCGTCTAGAGCTTAGTTACAGCTGGGAGACCCTCCCAGATGACTTACACCCTCTCCAGTTTGGAGACGTTATCGGTGGGATATCCGAGAAAACGAAGGAGACCGGGATCCAGAAGTTCCCTCGTTTTCTTTAAATATTCAATTATTTATATATCTTGCTAAGATTCCCCTATCAGAGGGTTAACTCCTAGGACTTCTATTGTTGTCAACGTATAACCCTTTCTTTTAGAGCGGTGCCGGATTTGCGCATTCCCATTGGTCACCGCTCAACCTTTGGACTTAAATAAGCCTATCCAGAGGAAGGATTCACAATTCCACGTCCCGTTATGTAGAATGTTTTCTTAGTGATATTTCCCCGATGGTGATAGTGACGGTCCCTTGAAACACCGTGAAAACTTACACTTCTTTCTTGTCGTCAGGGAGCCTTACCCGACATGGGTGTTTAATTCTACGATTCGAGCGGAAGTCAATTCAATTCTTATCAATAAAACAATTAACACAAAATCAGGCAATGGTGTGAAAATACATTTTATATCTGACGAGCTGCTATTCGAAAACATTTATATTTATTTGCTGTACTTTTTCTCCGTTACACCTAAGTTTTACTTGAATTTACACCGTTTACATATGCTTATATCTTCTGTATCTCCACTAATTAACCCTTTAGACATTTTTGTAACACTTTTATACTAAAAAACACATGATAAACTAGAAAAATACGGGTTCGCTTAGGAAATCTAAGGCACAAGAAAAAATATAATGAATGCCTGTACATTTGAGTGATTTGGAAGTTAAATTTGGAATCTTTAAACTCGTGAGTCATTGCCTAATCCGATATATTTACATGGTACAAGTCAAAATGTCCGGATTATAGGTAAGCGAACGATAGTAAATTGCAGAGTTCTACTTTCTAACTTCTTTACCCTATCCTTATTTTTAACTCTTTTCGTAATGTTGACAACTGAAAATTGAAATTTTGGGGGGCTGTGAAATCTAAATGGTTCGACGTATGAGAAAAGGAATTGCAAATCCTGCCGAAGAAACGAAAAATATTTAAAATTTTGCACAGATTTCAAAACACTATTTAATTAAAAATGAGGTATTTTATTCAAAAGAAAAACAGTTAATTTAATTAATACAAGTGTCAAAAATAGCAAGATATAATAATTGCTTTTATATATTTTATTATTTATGTAATAAAAAAACTAATTATCTGAATTTTAAACCAATTTTTGCAAGATTTTTATGGAGGCACTGTATATGTTCCTGATATTTTTTTTTGTAAACATTTTGTAATTATGGAATGTCATTGAATGATAAATATGTTTGTATTAAGTTGATGTATTCAACATCTATCATCAGACAAAAAAAACAAAGATGTAATCGTACTATTATTTATTTATTTTTGAAATTGTCATTAAATTAACTTGATAACAAATTTCATTGATTTTTATTACGTATGTAACTACAACTCTAGCTTTAAGATTTTAC
This sequence comes from Kuschelorhynchus macadamiae, assembly GCA_030620095.1. Lineage (NCBI taxonomy): Eukaryota > Metazoa > Arthropoda > Insecta > Coleoptera > Curculionidae > Kuschelorhynchus > Kuschelorhynchus macadamiae. Next base: position 251,248 of record JAUTXW010000791.1, read on the forward strand.
GAATTAAACAATATTTTGGCAGTCAAATAATGTTTTTTCTTTAAGTATTTGTTAGATTTAAAATCATAAAAAAACTTTTTGGATTGACCCAAAAGTTTATTTACAATTTTAAATTGCTCGGTTTTATTTTTGTGATATCGGTTAGGTAATAATTTATAAAAATAATAATACGTAACATTTAAAATAACTGCTGTTTTACTAAATGCATCATTAACGATATCATATTAATGTTTTGCAATATTTTCAAGACACTGTTGGCGTTTTTTACAATCTTAGTTGCCTAGCGGAACATATTTAAATTTACATAAAATAGTTTTTTGCATTTTCAGTTTAAAATCTACATGCAACTATACGCATTTCCATACTTTCCATTTACAATAATTATAGCGCGTTCAATTGTGTAAGTCTTTTAAGGTTATGCGTAAATATAATTATACTAACAATTATAATTTTTTTTGACCTCAAAATGCTTTTATTTCAAAAAATTTAATTTATATTATATTATATATATATATATATATATATATATATATATATATATATATATATATATATATATATATATATATATATATATATATATATATATACCGATTTTAAAAGCGTTAAATGGTATAAATAAAAAATTATTTTTATTATATACAATATGTATCAAAATTACGTCGGTTAACAAAATTTTACGATTCTGATAATTTTATATTTACTGGATCCTCAACTAAGAAGCAAACGTCTTGACTTCTATAGGGCATACTCAAGACAAATTGTTTAGGAATTCCTAGTGTATTTTTTCCAGTTTTTTCTCTGTCCATAGAAGCGTGGGATGCTTTTTGGTTAGCTTCTTGTGAAGGCGTGAATAAATGAGTTTCGACAAAACTTCCCAAGCTTTTTGGCATAATCATTGAACATTAAGAAGTAACAAGTTTATTAAATGCATTAAATTACATTATTTTGTACTTTTTAGTAGAAACACAGATTTAAAGAGGAATTATTGGCAAACTACATTATATTAGAAAGTACTAATGTATAGGTTATAACAAGTCGAATATTTCCGAAAGGGTGTTCTGCTTATATTCTGATGCAAAGATTTAAAAACACTTTTTATAACCATTTAGGCCTTGCTAATGTTGAATTGAAAAATCATTTTGCATATGCCATAACTTATATAAACAAAAATTGTATTGACAAACTGATTTTTAAGTTTAAGACATATTTCAAATATTTTGGAAAAGGGTCTTTGCTTTTACATATACAAAGTTAAGGTTTGAAAAATACTCTACAGATATTTATAGTTTATTTTGATTTTTGAAACTATTCTCTATATGCAAGTCTAGAATTTGTATTCCGCGCTATCAATCGTTTTTACCTGTATAATAGATTTTATGAAATAAAAAAAATTTATTATATTTATGTGTGTTTTATTTTTGATTAAATATTTGTAAATACATTATATTTTCATTAAACTCTAACTTCGTCAGTTCATTGAACATGTTACATTTTTACTTTTAAGACAGTCTATACATTACCATGTACCAGCTGATAATCTACATAGTTTTGCATTACTAGTAACAAGCATGTTATATTTAATGTGAGTATGTTATAATATTCTGAGCTTAAAAGACTTCAAGAACTCCTGATACATTTTCATTAATATTTGCTTTTTCGATACGATTTTACTATATTCTTCCTCTTCTAAAACCTGTTTCACTAGAACGCGATATTCCACCTGAATCTTTTATTTTCTAAGGTAGTAACCGAATCCTATGTCTTTATTTCGCCAATCCACGTCAACAAATTCAGTATTTCATAATATTTCTCACATGTAACGGTAGCCTTCATATATTCCATCCGTATATCAAGATAATATTCACACCATTCAGATCTGCTTTGCATCGTATTATTAAAGTAAAAGTTGGCTTATTTAAAAAATGTGACACCTAAATTTTTAATTTCTTAACAAACATCACTATCCATATCGATTTTTACACATATTAATTAGTGGTGCTTAACCGTCTACACAGTCTCCCTGTTCTGGTAGGTTAAATTGTGTTAACGAGGGAAGTTTAACTGCAGTTATCTCGATAATGTTCTGACAACTTGTTCCAAATTTACAGCAATGAAACTGAGTTGATGTACTTTCTTAAATAACCAAAAGGTATACATTCTAGATCGCTCGCATCAATTCTCCTCAACGGTTTTTAAATGCCGTGAAATAAACAAATAATTTCAACTACATTTTCAATTATACCCTCGGTAGAACTAACTATATTCGATGCAATGTTTTAAGAATGAGTTGCTCTATCAACTTCTGAGATTTAAATAATTTGTCCTTTCCAAACACCATTTAGTAGATGTAGACGTCTCAAGAGAGAATGAGAGCGAAAGGCGTGATTAGATACACAATTATACACTCATGATATAATCAATAGTGCCCATACAAACACATATGTCAAGTTTGAGTTACGGCGAAAACAAATTTAATTTATTGTTACACAAGAAGTAAAATTTCTATACGAAAGTTTACAAAGACATCCGTACTTAGAAGTTTTTTATCAGTAAAAGAAAGCATCCGGTTTTTTATGACTTGCAAACAAAAACTGACTTTTAATAATGATTAATGATTTGCAAGTTTTTTGTCATCTTTTCAGGAAAAAGTAGTCGCTTTTAATTTTCCTAACACCGATATTTCTAGCCTGAAATTTACACCAAGAATTTGTAATACCTTAAAGTAAAACTATTGACTTTTAATAATGATTAATGATTTGCAAGTTTTTTGTCATTTTTTCAGGAAAAAGTAGTTGCTTTTAATTTTCCTAACACCGATATTTCTAGCCTGAAATTTACACCAACAATTTGTAATACCTTAAACTAAAACTATTGACATAAAGTCACAAAATCCGACAGATTTTGATTACTGAAGATCACAGTGTGTTTTTCAACTTAGCTAACGATTACGAATCGACCTATCCACTAGCTGCCCAACTCACTGAGGGTAAAAGTTTCGTGGATGACATTTTTTCTGGCTCTGTTGATTCTGCTTCCCTATATTTTGGAAAATGTGTTTTGCTCACTGAAATTACATACTAAACACACCATGCTCATGTATCTGAAAATGTTTGCCTCCCTTGGAAATGTTTCTAAGGGCGCCCATGTTGAAAACTTATGTTCTTTTGGTTTGGACTGGGACCAGGTTACTCCAGATAAGTGAATCTCTGAATGGTGCATATATAGACAGTACTTAAAAGCAATTTCATCGTTCTCTTCACCATACCTTATTAAATAATATAGACTCATGTGAAATGCGTGGTTTCCGCGATAGTTCAGAAAGTGCTTATGAAGCTGTTATATATTTTTGTTTGACTATAAATTATGGAAAAAAGAGTTTTTTCTGCTCCAAAATTAGAGTAGTTCCCTTGAAAATTATATTTATTCCTCGAATAGAACTTAGTTACTCTCTGGACGGACTTAATTGTTGGTCTATATTGGATACAGTCTTCTCCTCATAGGTGGTCCACTTTTATTAGCAATCCAGATTCACAAATTTAGAAAAAATATTCCCCACCTTCTGATTTCATGTACTTTGTGAAGAAAATTCCGCTGACTGTACAATACGTAGAGTTCTGGCTGTCGATCTAAGGAAAAGAAATGGTGGGCGAGACCATCTTTTCTTTTAAAAGATTCTAATCCGTTGCCTTGTTCTGACAACACTAATTATCATTTTTTGCAAATTTTCTTGCATCCTTATATTTTTTTATCACTTTTTAAGTCTTCACTTTTGCACCATGCAACCAAAAACTAGAACACACTGGCGACACCTCATAGTTTGGATTTGATACCTCCAAAACGGGAGCTGAATTTTATAATAATCAGTTTCCATGTCTGAATTAGTTGAAACCAACTTCGTCTTCGTTGATTACAAATTAAAAAATATACTAATATCACCGCATTGTTTTGTAAGATTTCAAAAAGGTTTTCATTTTTTTTTCGGGAACGTCCTGATTATTATTCGCTCTTGACTTTCTAGGGAATTTATTTTTTCACTTAAAAAGAAAAGATCATGTTTTAGTTTCTCTCTCATTCCTGTTTTTAATGCAGTAATGCAACATTTTATATTATAGGAAATATTTTTCAAGGCTGCGTTAAAATGAGACATCTTGTCAGAACAAGGTAAAACAGATTCATGAAGAAGGCATATTTTGTTTGCGATGTTTAAGCCCGACGAGTCACTTAATTCGTGGACAATGCCGAAATTGGACATCCTAGCGAGGCTCTGCAAAAGACTAATATCTGCTCTTTAGCTCTGCGGCTTTTGACTAGCAAGTGCATCAACCGAAATATTTCCGCTTGGTCTCTCTCTGCAGCATTGCATAGGCAAAACTAGATTATGCCGGGTCGATTTTGTTTTATATTTATTATTATCATATTACATAAGTAATACTTTACTATTATATATAATAAGAAATACTTAGTTGTTTGAAGCCTAGTTGTTTTTAAAGAATTGATATAGTTACTTGCTTTGAAATTATAAATCGCTAATATGTTTATCATGTTAAAAGTTGCTTTCAAATTTCTTGTATACCGCTCTATATGTTGAGAAGTGGCGTACCCAGCAGGGTTCCGTAGAACCACTGCTCGCGTCCCAAAAAGCCTGCAAGACTTTATAATGTAGGTAATAGTATTATGGAACTGATCAGCTTTTTAATTATATGCAACTATTCTGCTATAAGCAGTTCTTCCAAGTCATTGTCTCTTGCTTAATTTTTTAACAATACCATTTAATGTTGTAACTACACAAAAGGTCGTTTTCGAAATTCTTAAAATTTTTAAAAATTAATAAAAACCTATTTACCAAACAATATGGAACAAAAGAAGTTGTCATCTCTTGCTATCTTATCTATATAGACAATATAATTTCTGTATGGGCAGTTTAAATCTTATGAAATCATAGCATATCTTATATAGAACATGAATCAGTTGCGTATGTAGACATTACTTCGCGGGGAGAGTCTGAGACAGTGAAAATATTCAACAACCAAAAAAAAAGGTCTGCAGCTTTGTTTTCTATCTAATTGAGTGTAAATAATATGAGCAACCAAAAAAAAAAGTCATTATTTTATTCTAACTATGGGTATAACTGACTCTGAGCGGGGTTACCCGTCAATCCCGAAGAAAAGGTCTTTACTTTAATACTATTTCTATCATTTTGCCTTAATCAAGGGGCTGTGGAAGGGAAGTTTAACTGATTTTTTGGTATATATCTAGACATGAAAAACACCTTTATGACTCGAAACTGTGTAACTCACTCCATCTCTCTAAATGAGTGTTCAGATCTCGTAGAGTAAAAATCCCTGAAGAAGCCTCGTGTAATTGAAGGCGAAACATCCCATAGTAATTCCAATTTGATATCGTCTAATCCGAAGAACCATGATTTCTTAATTGAACAGACCCGTGAAAGCTTCCGTTCGATCTTATGTATATAGTATTTTAATGTTAATGTACAAAACTTTATATAATTCACTACTTATTTGCTTGTTCTCAATAAAAAAATAATTTCCCACTAACAAAGCACGCAAAAGGCCGATTTTAAAACATATTTCTAATACCGGCAAATTGATTTTTTTGTGTATCTCTATCTCTGAGATAATTATCTCCGCCATAACGTTCAACCTGAGACCTGCAGCAACAGTTTGTCCATAGAAAAAAAAACTTAGGTACTGCTCTCAGTCCGTAAGTGGTCCCTTCGGTCCTGCGATATTTAACCTCTCTAGCCCTAGCTTGAATAGTTAATGTGCTCACTCTGAGCGCCAGACATGTTTTTTTTATCTTCTTAGAACAAACGATGTATTACCAACTCCGTGTGGGATCTTGAGAATTGGTCTTTAGGGAATTTACTTCTCTTCTTTTTCCATAAGTTAACATTAGTATTAAAGCTCCACCTCAAGTAATATTTAAAGTGTAAGTTCCCTCAACCCTTACATAACGGTCATACATCCTCTTGAATTTGTCGGCCTATATGTAATTGACCCCCGAGAAAAATAAGTCCATTTTTATTAGTTATATGATTTTTTTAAATAATATAGTGGTAATAGCATATTTTTTTAGCGGGTTAGTGAAAAAGTCATTGCAGAGGAAAATTTTATTTTCAACACTGTATGTTGAATAAATAAGTTCAGCCGTTTTGAGATGTCAAATTCTGAAAATATTTTTTTTCTATAGTTCGTAACCAAATCTTACTATAGGAATCGACCGTTTCCGTATTTATCAGCCATCATTTTTAAAAATCAATATTTATTTAGAGCAGGTCACTTTGTTTTACGATAATTTTTTAACTGAAACAGTAAATACTTTTACTTCCTTCGTAAAAGGGAAGTATTATAATAGTAAAGATCTTCCTCCAAGATGTTTACAGATCTATCATATGCCGAAAAACATGTTTTCTTAATTATGTCAGTCTATTTATCTGTCTGTTCTCGGCATAGCTTAAAAATTACTTATTCGATTTACTTGAA